>JAAAKQ030504278.1:0-20193 GCA_010016005.3 Zanna intricata | reverse complement strand
AAAAAAAAAAAAAAAAAAAAAAAAAAAAAAAAAAAAAAAAAAAAAAAAAAAAAAAAAAAAAAAAAAAAACAAAATAATTAAAATCTTCTTTTTCAAATACTTTCTTTTCATCCATTTCTAAAAAGTGTGAAGGCAATTTATTAAAAACGATTGCAATTTGAATTTTTAAAGTCTTTTTACAATATAGATTAAAATAAATTGGTACCGTGTACATTCTTTTGTGTCGTAAATAAAGGGGTACATTACGTTTTACTACATATTTATTATTTTCGAAAACTAATTTACAAAGTGAAAAGTGAGAAATAATATTAACCTAGAGGGGCCATCGTATTACTACATTGCTTACAAAGATTTAAATTTGGGTCGTCTGACAAAAAGCATGATTACCACTTTAAGCGCTCTTTTTTGAAGTTTAGTTATAGTTTGTAAACACGAGTCGGCTGCCGAATCCTATACCTCCACACCAAATCTTATTAAAAATCCATTAGGGCTTTATACATTAGTAAAGGAGTTTTATACGAGATGACATATTTTAGATAATAAATTATATTCAGACAAGCTCTAATTTTACCGAAAATATTTTCTAAGTTACAATCTCATTTCAATTTATTGTCATCTATCACAACCAGGTATTTAACTTCATCGGTTAATGTCAATCTATTACAAATGCACGTTTCATTATTACTGATTCTGAAGTCTGAAGGAACAATTGCAATTGTGCTCAATTAATATGGGCAAGGAATCAAATTTCATACGAGTAGATTTGTAATGTACGAGCATAGTTTTTTTTTTTTTTTTTTTTTTTCAACTAGTCGGTTATTATGAGGTCACACTAGAAATTTATCAAAATCATCCTTCAATAAAAATTCTACTGCATGAAGGTCTTTGTGTGCAACTAAGAGTACAGAATCATCAGCAATACGTAAAAGCTAAACTGTGGGATAGACTGTTTAAAATTTCATTAACATAAATTAGATATGAAACCGGGCCAAGGTGATTTTCTTGTGGCACCCCAAAATTCCAACTCATCGGATCGTTAAAGCTACTACCTATTTTAAAACAAATTTTCAATCATTTACAAAACTTCAAAACCAGTCAAGCATATAACTTAAAATTCCTATTCTTTTTAAACCAACAAGCAGGATTTTATGACTGACGATCTTAAAAGCTTTATTGAAGTCTACGAAAACTGCAAGAATGTGACAATAGACATTTAATTTATTATTTAAAAAGTCGACAGATTCAACCGATAAATCTGTAACAACCTTTCCTCTCTGAAAACCAAATTATTTTTCACGTAACATGTTATTTTCTAATAATTAGCTATTTAAATAATTTACCATGTATTTTTCAAAAACTTTTTCAATTTCCAAGAGAATAGTTATGATTGTTTATTACGATACCCTGTTTAAATACGGGTCTCAGTAAGGCAATCTTCATTAAATTAGGAAAAGTACCAGTTTTTATGGAAAAATTTATTAAAAAAACAATCGGTCGACTGAGTGTTTTATTTAGTAGTTTTAGGTCTCTAACTCTAACCTTATCAAAGCCCGAAGATTTGGATGAATGCATGTTTAATTATGTTTATAATAGAACGAGGAGTTGGTAGGACACAACAATTTTTAAATTTTTTTTTGTTAATTTCATCAACAGCATAATTCTGCACTACTTTAACATAACATTTTGGAATTATATTTTCAACTTCTGAGGCAAAGATTTAGCAAATATACTAACAATATCTTTCTCGGTTTCGAAATTACTCATGTATTTAAAAAAATTCCATCTTCTAGATTATTCATAAACTTCCCACTTAAAATATTAATGAAATGCCCAAGGTTTTCGGGATCAAAATTAGATTTTCTTATATTTAATTTTTAACGGTATCTTATTTTAATAATCCTATTCCTGATTTTGTTATAGTCTGTTCTATAAGTATTATTTGAAAGGGAATTTTTTCATCTCTTTCATAATTTTTAGATATTTCTATAACAATCTGTTTAGTCATTCAGGGCTTATTTTTGCGATAAGAGATGGGATTGTCATACGATATAATTTGTGAGTTATTATTTTAAGAGTTTAAGAGTTATTATTTTAAGAGAAACCAATTGTTGATAAAAATCATCAGCATCTCCTTTATACGAGATATCAGTTCAATAAATAATTCACCCTCAATTTTATTTATTATTACACAACTTTTTATAAATCTTATCATCTTCACGAACATCATTGAAAATCTTTTTCATAGTAGATTTGTCATATAACGGTCAGAAATCTTTATAACTAATTAGTGCAATATTTAACTCAAAATGGATGTTTCAGTTTTTAATAGAAATATGATCGATAGCAGATTGAATCAAAATGTCATTTCTAATTTCCTGTTCTAATTTCCTAAAAAAAATATTTTTTTTTTTAAATATTATTCCTCGTGTCAATGTTGACATCACCCAAGAAAATGACGTACTAATTATCAAAAAAACTGCTCAAGAGAAATTCCAGTTCATTTAAAAATTATTTTAGGCCAAGATCAGGCAGTGTAAAAATCTATAAAATTATGAAATAATTACCATCTACAATAAGGGTTCCCAATAAAATTGGAAAGATATACATGAGTACGTATTTTTAGGAAAAAATTGTAGTTTGTCTTTTATAAAACGTAATTAAACCCCTACCCGATCTATTTTCCCTTTAAAATATTTGTTATATTTTTGGTAGTTTGGAATAGAAAATAAAAAATCTGATGTAGACATTACATGACTTCCTTGTACGCCTATTAAATTACATGTACACATTTTTTGCTGCACTTCATTTAAACTTATTATATTTGAAAGTGAGATACGATCCACTAATTCTTTAATAAAGTGGACACAACTGCTAAAATATTAGTTGTTTTATATTTAAAATATATTATAAGATCAGATATTTATACAATTATTAATTCAACAATCTTACCTGAAATATTAGGTTAGAATAAAAGTCCCTTTATTACTCTTTAAATAAATGTATGTCTTACAAAATGAAAACAAAAACGAAACAGGAGAAGGTTACTAAATTTTACAATAAATATTTATTATCAAGTACACTGAAACAAATGCATAAATAAATAATACGATTCTAAATTATAATGTTCAATAAATATTAATTATCAGATGTTTCACCAAATCTGATGTGGAAACCACATGAATTCCTTGTATGCTTACTAAAAATTAATTATACACACATTTTTAAAAGTATATAAAATTTTATTTCATATACACTTTAACTTTAAACATTTTTTGAAATTAACTTCTGAAATTTTTTTCATACTTTTTAAATCTTTTATTGTTATTATTGAATTACTGTAATATTTTTACAGTCAGAGTTTAATAAATCAATATATTTAAGTTAAAAAAAAGAAAAAGGAAATGAAGCGCTGATTCGAACCGATTTGCCTTCCCTTATAAGATCCAAATATTTCATTAATTAAAATTTTATTTGGCTATAACTCTGAAGCCAATGTAAATAAGTACCACTTATGATATATCGTTGAAAAGCTCTCAATTAGGGCTTATTATTGCAGTTAAGAAATAGTCGAAAATCCAAATTGTTCGGGATTTTGGGCTTTTTTTGGACACTTGGTTCACTCGATCGCAACCAAAAGGGGAGGTGCACAACTAGATGTTACAACATCCGAGTTCCCCCCCCCCCCCGAGGGGAAAACGCCCGCCAAACCACCCCCTCCGTATAGATGTTACAACAGTCCTAAATCCAAAATTTCGACAACGTACGGTTAATAATTTTTGAGTTATGCGAGATACGTAAGTACGTTCGTACAGACGTCACACCGAAACTAGTCAAAATGGATTCATGGATGGTCAAAACGGATATCTCCATTGAAATCTGAAAACAGAAATTTTTCTCCATCACAATACTTCCTTTACGAGGAAGTAAAAATGCTTACGTCAGTAGATACTTCTTCTAGAATTATTACATCAAGGTCAGATCTATTTAATAATAATTCTAACTGAACGCTTTTTAATTGACTTAATGTTAAGATAAACAACAGATAAGAAGTTATTATATTTGTCGTCAGTACGTGTGACTTTTACCTAGTGAATTAGATCATTACATACCTCGAAATTCACTTCATTAAAAAGTGTCTAATTCATAAACTATTTATTAACGGACAAAAATAATAATGATAATAATACAGACGATTGTAAAATTCTAAGATATATAAATATAGACATAACATTAGCAAATTCAAAATTAAAATTTAATGGATATCATTAAAATTATTTATACGCAAAACCTGTCATTTGGTAGATTCGTCCTTTACAAAAAAATTCTCCGTTTGAAAACCATATACATTTGTATGATTTTTCTTTAGCTTTCTGTATTGTTTCCTTAAAAAGTGATCGGAAATACGGCGTCATATCATTAAGATATATGTTAAAATTCCTGTTTACACAAGTTCCATCTTGAAAAATGTCACTGTTTTTCAAGGAAGAGTTGATGTTGATTCTTCTGAAGTTCCTTGCAGAATTAAGTATTCGTCTCTTTGAATTGTTGAATAAAACTGTACACCAAAAATTTAGGAATTCTCTTTTTATCATTTGAAAGAATACGATGAGTAGAATGAATAATAACGGTTTGTAAAAAAAAATCAATAGATTTTGTCGCAAGACTCAATGTTTGATTAACGTTTTCATTATCAACCGATTGTATGTCTTGAATTCCCAAATTCACTCGTCTTATTATATTTTTCTATATTATTAATCTGATCAGCTAAAAAGATATTTTTTAATCATGGTTAGAACATCTTTCCTTAATTTTTAACTTCATTTTTTAATTCCAAATTTTCATTTTTAAATTAATAATACATACTTTTAATATATACACTGGGAGTGTCGGGCTCCCGCTGGTGGTCTTAATCCAACCAATCAGTAGACTACCGAATAAACCACCCCCCTCCTTTCTACCTGAACTCGACTAGGAACTGTTTTTTACATTATCCTGGTCTGAGAAAGGCACTACCTAGTTTTCACCTGGCTCAGACCTATTCAGGTCGCCCTTCTTGGCCCTGAGAATGCCTCCGACGAATCGGGCTACACTCTCCAGTTGCTTCGATCATGGAGTATCATCGCAACGATGTTGTGGGAACTCACTGTTCTGAAATCCGTCTCTAGTGTCCCTCAATCTGGCGCCAACCGAGCAAATTTGAAAAAGGTGTGCTCGTCGTCTTCCCGTACACCGGGGCAATAGAAGCAGTCAGAGGACGGTGCCTTCTTTATGGCATGGAAGTAAGCGCGGAATTACCAGCGACCGTTAAAAGCTGTGTCACGTTGTACTCAACCTCTTCATGCCACCGTTTTTTTCACAATCTGACCAGAGGGGTCTTGCGATCCAACGTCCTCTGGTCACGCAGTCCCAGGTCTGCCCGGCGAGGAATGTGCGAGCCCGTTCCTTCCCTGCGATGATCTGCCGGTCTTCGCCTGCCCGTCGCTTCCTAAAGACTTCTGGTGCTCCCTTGCCAAAAGAGTAACAAGTATAACGCCGGTGAGCACCAGAACGGCAGGCTCGAAAACCGTCCGTTACACAGAAGTGACTTGCAAGGTAACAATTCGTTGCACCTGCGCGAACCACTTCCGGTTTCTCTCGAATCATAAAACGCTTGGGTCTTCAATTTCACCCGTATAACAGCACGGAATACATCATGGATCACCGTGTATCAGCAGTCGCCCTCTGCTGGCCTTCGTTCCGCAGACATTCGCCATGAGCCGGCTGAGAGTGGTTATGGATCTCGTTTTGTCGGCGGTTGTCTGAAGCTGCTCAGCAAAGCTGAGTTTTCGTTCGATCATCATACCGAGATACTTCGCGGTCGGCTTGGTCTTGACAACCTCACCTTAGATCCGCATGGTAAGAAGGTGTCAATACACTTTTTCAGATAGAACTACGAACTCTGTCTTTCTGAGGGCTAGAGACAACTCACGGCCAAGCGCTGACCCTGCGCATCGCTCGGCTGAGGCTCATTTGGGCTCCCTCCAGGTCGCGGTCTGCAACAAGTAGCGCAACGTCGTCAGCGTACCCAACCAAGGCCGACTCTTCCAACATCTCCATCTTCAGCAAGTCATCGTAGACGGGGTTCCAAAGGTCGGGGCCGAGGATGGACCTCTACGCCGCCTCCGACGTGATCGGGATCCTACACCAGCTGCCACAGTCTCGTAGATGAGACCGTTGTACCCCAGGAATAACAATAATAATGAATCATTTTATTGACCTACAGAATTACAAATATGTGTAATAAAGATAATACTTATCTATCTTGCATGAGGACTTATTTATAGTAGCCTCCGATCAGGCAAATCCTTATACGAATTTATAGCTTTAATTTTATTTAATGCTATGAAGATTTCTTGTGATTTATCTACACAGTGCCTAGGACCGGATAGCCACAAGAAATTATATATATATATATATAATTCTTTATTATCTTAACTGATTTACTTGATTTTTATATCTTTCAAGATTGAGCAAGAACGGCAACACCGATTTTATCTAATTAAGAAGCATGAACTCATCTTAACTCAAATTTAGTTGTCTTAACTTAAAAAAGCCTACTACTTCTTGAAGTTCTCTTTCTGGATGGAACCCTGTCTCACTTCTGATGAAGAGCTCCAGAAATGGTAATCAAAGAAACTGACCTTAAAAAAAGCATAGAATCTTTAACTAAAATAATAAGTCTTTAGTTTAAGAAAAATCACATTTTAGTGATATATTTGGTTTTAGTGATTTAAATTCAGAAATCTGTGAGTAAAAAACTTAAAAGCAATACAATTTGAGATAATGTACAGAAAATTTTTTTCAATTGTTCAAATGAGAAATCAGTTTCTCTGTTGCAGAAGTTTTGAAGTTAATCCGCTAAGGGCAAATTATAAGGTCACTCACTGCTGTGGCGTTCCGAAAATTTATTAATAAGCCTCTGTTTTGATCTGATCTATAAGCCCGGACATCATATTGACCGCGTAGGACACCGTACTTTCAAAAACTCCCTTACGTACATCATGTTTGGGATATCAGAAGATGAAGCCTTACTCTTGATGAGCTATTCTTTTTAACTTGTGAATTATCCTGATTAATAAGCATTTATCGTTCAGCAGTACGTCCAGATACTTTACGGGCTATGAATCTACTAGTTGCGGCTCCTTATACTTAATGCGGGGGTTCCACCGAAGCTTAATTCTAAGTATCATTCTGAATAACATTACGAATGGAAGCCCCATGAGGTCACCGAAAACGAGATTACAGATCGAAGAGATTAGTGAGGAGCTCATTGGATTTCCCCTAATAACAAATTCAACAAAGTGAAGGAAAGGTTACATTTATTTTAGTAAGAAGTACCAAAAGATTTCTACAGACGATGCTTTCCACCTCGGATAGGGCCGCAATAATGTAGTCCTCGATAAGCAGTGCCTTTCATGAAACCATGTCGGCCTCGATTTTAAATACGCCTCCGGATAGTAATTTCCTGAAATCTTTATTTACGATTTAAGAATTAATTTTTTTCATAAAGTTTGAGATGAGCGTTTCTCTCAAAACAATTTATTTCTAGTACCATTTTTAAGGTGGTCTAAATGACGTTAATTTTGATATTCAATTTGGATGGCTGTTAAATAAAGTTTAATTCGTATAATCTCGAAGTTATCAGACTAACGATTCCGTAAGTAAATTGAAGCATAAAAGTTTTAGAATGATTTAAAGAGATTTTTTTTTACCCCGGTCAGCTAAAATTTTTATGTTCTTTCCATTCGGTAATCTTGTCCCGATCAAAGACAAACCCTTTACGGGTTATTTATTCCCTCTTCTACTCTCCTATTCACTCAATGCTTTTTTCTCGGAGAGATATAACAGTCATCTTAGCGCTACCCTGGCTCAGTCCGTACCGATATACCTACCTCACCATTTTAGCAGCAGATAGAAAAGCAAATTTTTTTAACGGGAATCAGTCGAGGGGTAGTCACGTGCTTGTTCTGGGAGCAAAGGTTTTTTATTCAGGAATCGTACAGAAAACCAAAGTCAAGGCTGAGGTGCTTGCTGGGTAAAAGATAGGTTACTACTTTTCCTTCTAAAATCTTAATTCGTCCATAATTACAGTTTTTATATATTAAATCCTCATAAAATTATAAGGTTGGCAGTGATATTTGTTTTACAATAAATCAAACTGGAAAAATCAAGATAATTGACCGAACGGAAACAATCTAGGTCAACTTTTATGATTTACGATAGCGATCTTATAAAGCGATCACGTTCAGTCCTTATATAGATAATATAGAAAGAAAGAAATTCTTCACTAGATATGTTGATATAAAAGAATTTTTTCTACACGAAAGAAGTTTTTATTAAAAAAAAAATTATGTTCCTGAATTATTGTATCTGTGTCTAAAAAAAAATATAGTTAGGATTAACATTAACTAAGAAGTCGACTTGACCTTCGATTACTTAAAATACCAAGGGTACGTGATACAAAGATTTTAAAAATAATATTTGAAATATAAAGAAATTGTAAAAAGAGTTATTATTTATTGTAATACTGGTATACAGTTCATTTAAAATTATTGCAAACAGCTAAAAATTATTCTGCTTTTTCCGTAATTTACACTAATAGAGATGTAGTCGCTGGTCCACGATTATTTTTCTCTTTGTAAGGTTGTTTAACATTTCACTTTTACGCTTCGCTCCAATTGTTTACACGGTTCATCGGATTAATTATTCTAGTAAACCGTTCACACCGAAAAAAATTCTTTGAATAATAGACAAATTAAGTTTTTCTTCTTTCAGGCCCATTTTTCCCAATTTTCTTGGTAGGCGTAGGAGATATGCAAGAGTTTCCACAACCGGATCCCTTACTGAGCTAATTTAAAGAGGATGCGAGCAGAATCTGATTAAAAGGTAATACAATTAAACTGTGTCTAATATAGATCATTTATATACTTCTTTATGGTCTAAAGAAGCGGGAAAAAAAATTATATTAGGCATATGAGAAATATTTATATCATGTAGTTTTTTAACTCTTACATTTCTTACTGATGAATTACATTATATCGGGCACTTGAAATATTTAATCGGTTATTTAAAAGGAATAAATATAATACATACTCTACAAGTAGAGTATAAATGTCTATATTATTAACAATAAAAATACAATAAAAATTTTGATCATTTTTGTTTATAATTTAATAGCTAAAGATGTAAAAGATTTTTAAAGAGAAAGAGAACTAAACAGAATACGGTGTGAAACAACGTTCATTAAATATGTTTTTGAATTTACTTTTGGGGTTTAAACCCCCCTTCTTGACAAAAAAAAAAGAATTATGATTTATTTGCTTATGATTCATTTAACTCAACATTTTAATCAATAAAACCTAAGTAAATAAAATTAAGGAAAATATTTAAATTTTCTTGATATTTCAAAGGGGATTCTCAATCTCCTCTAATAGAAGTTTTTCTACCAGCAGATAATTTATCCTTCTCAAGGAGATAAAGTGATCGTGTTTAACAATAATGACGATTTTGTGAAAATGAAAGTGAAATTCCTAAAACAAAATTCAAATATCCATTTCAACCTTTTAAACTCATAATTTAAAAAAAAAAATCTAGAAGTTAGTTTTTACATAATCACATGAAGATTACACTCACCAAAAATTTAGTTGATATCTACATGTCCACATTTGTTACCGAGAAACGTCCATTTAGTTTAAGTAAATTCCATTCTTACTCCATTTTAACCCTTTAAACTCGGAATTTAAAAAAAAAATACCTTTTTGTGCTCTTATACTGACAATGTCTTATATCTGACATCATTTATGCTTGAAGATGCCCTTAGAAATTTATTCTATCACTATAAAAATGTCCTCAAACTGCTCTGAATACAGAGTACTATGAGATTATTAACTAAAAACTTTAATACGGAATGTACTGAATAGAAATTAAGTAGAACAAATGTGGCCGCTACTTCGTTTCATACCCAAAATATCAGATAAAATTCTTCCACCCGAACAATAAGAGATTCCCATTTCTTCAGAAACTTCTGTAATAGGATTCGATGATTTACACGATGATTTACTGATCACATTTTCCTTTATTTTGTCGATGGGTTGGAAGGACTGGACATCGAACCCTTTTGCAGTCTTTAGGCCTTCTTGAAACCGTTGGTATCACTTTCAGACATTGGGGTCTATTAACACGTTCACCGCTTTACAACACTTTATTCCATTTTTAATGCAAATCCTTTATTCTGTAATTTTCAAACAAAATAAATCGCCACTCGTAATAAAAAAGGTCCTAATTAATCGAATGCCAAATTTGAACAATGAATCTAATATTGCTGAAAGTATAGATATATATTATAGTCATTGAATGGGAAAAAGACGAACTCGATAAAAAATATATACCGCTCAAAATTCAAAAGCAAGATTAAGTTTTGGTTTACTCTATGTGAAAAGTATTAACCCTAAGTTTATTAATTTTTCTTTATGTTGAAAACGCAAGATAGCTGATATTTATTTCACGGGCTACTAACTTAAGTATTCTAACTTAATGTTTATTTCATCCTTAATCAGATTTCTAAAAAAAAAAATTTGAAGCAGTAGTTGTTCTTGATAGACATAGTTGTCTAATAAGTTTTTTTTTTTAGCGACACTAGTCTTGCTCGGTTATAATGTTGTTGCTTAACGTGCAAAAATTCTTAGGGTTTGATGTCAATCGCTGCTTTTTTATTTTTTTATTCTTATTATTCTTTAAAAATTATTCCTCCCTTCCATTAAGGTAGTATGTTAATTTAATAAACTTATCAAAAGTAAATCTTATGCAAAAACAGGCATTGCTTTTTGTAAATAATTTGCCTCCTTGCAGTTTTTTTCAAAATTAATTTATCTGAAGGTAACCTCAACATAATCTTGCTAAGAAGGTACCCCTACTATCCTTTAGTCTGTATTATTTCTTAATTTTTATAACTTTTTTTTGAATTTGTATTATTTAATGTTTTTAATTAAAGAGTTAAATGTAATAAGTAAAAAGTAATTAGTTTAGTGTTATTATTATTTTTATTGTTCTACTGTCACTACAACAATAATTGTTGTATTAAAAATTATTTTACGTTACATCAATAGCCTTTGGAAATAAATATATATATATATATATATATATATATATATTTCCGAGTATACGAGATGTGATAAAAGAATGAAAATTTTTTAATTTTGAGGCGTTATGTCTTTTTGATCGAAGTTTTTATTTCCATATCTATAATATTTATCAACAATATCTTTATCAATATTAGACGTATAGTTCAAATTTGGCAATCAAGTAATTAGGGCCTATTTTATTACGAGTGAGGAGATTTATTTTGTTTGAAAATTACAGAACAAAGCATTTGCGTTAAAAATGGAATAAAGTGTGTGAAGCGGTGAAGATGTTTGACAACAAGGTTTATGACTGATATAAACGGTTTCAACAAGGCCTGAAGACAGCAAAAGGGTTGGATGTCCCAATAATCGATAACTGATTAAAAGATGGAAAAAAGTAAAAGAAAATGTGATTAATAAATCATCGAATCCTATTACAGAAGTTGCTGAAGAGGCGGGAATCTATTATTTTTTTTGAAGAAAGATCAATAATTAATATCTATCAATATCGCAGAAAGATTGTTAAGCTAATATCAATGTGATTCAGAAAAACTCAAAAAGGATTTTTATATCGAAACGAAGATCCAAGCATCTCAGTGGAAACTTCCTGAAGAACCAAGAACCAAAGCACGCGGAATTCGAATGAACGTTAAGGTTTGTCCTTATCTGTTCCGTTTTTTAATTAAAATGTGTCGTTCTCTACGAATTCTTACATGATTGTACGGTCAAAAAAGTGAAATTTACATATGATGTATTTAAAACTGATAATTTTACGTAAGAAAATCCGGAGAAAACAACCACAACAAACCTTCCTTATTCTCCAGACAAGGCACCTTAATGAAATTAAGGTTAAAAAGAAAAAAGTTACTAGAAGAAATGACTGGCGTAAGTGTGTAGCATTTCTGGGGGGCTGTTTTGAAGGGAACAATATCAATATAAAATAGAAAGTAAATTCTTTTTGATAAAAATGGAAACTCTCGATATTTTTTAATCATACCTCGTAATTCATTGCCTATTTTGTGACGCTGAACTAACTAAGCTTTATCCGCGAATTTCCTTGATCTGTCTCTTTTTCTTATCCGTTGAATAGCACACCAAGTCAATTCTTATAATATCTATATTACATATTGTATTAAAACGCAAATAGAAAATAATATTCATTTATTTATAACAAATTTGCAGATCTGAAGTAATAAAAATAAATATACTCGTACATGAAGAAAATTGTTTTATTAAAAAAAATTTAGTTCAGCGATACAAAGTGATTGAGAAATTTTTGTTACAACTTGTAGCATCATAACGAACCACACTAAAATTTGCCCCACACTAAATTCAGATAACTACTACAGCAGATCTAAATCTAATGAAACTGATCTAGTTCTTTTGCGGATTTTCGAGCCACATAATTTTATATCTAAGCCTATAAATAAATAAATACAAGTATGTCCTGAAAGTAAGAAGAGTACTCGTAGCGTTGTGTGCACGTGCACTTGATTCAGCGGCGTGGGAAACTAAGGGAACTTTCAACTTCCCAACGCATCGAGCTCAGTTGGTTTCGAACAGACGAAGTTGGTGGAGGGGCTTGAGAATCCCTGTTTCGTCGCTGCGTTACGGCAAATATGGAGCTAATGTTGGAACAGCGCTACGCGGTGAAGTTTTGCATTAAACTGAGGAAGTCCCCCTACCTAGACATTCGACGTGATCAAGGCAGCATAATCCAATGTGCAGATCGCAAGTGGTCAAATGGCAAAAAAAAAAAAAAACTGGCACAAAGCCTTTACAGACATCCACGACGAGCAACGATCCGGCCGCCCGTCGACATCAATTACGGACGCTAATGTTGATTGTGTGCGTGCTTTATTGAACACTGATTGGCGTTTAATTGTCTGTATAATTATAGAAGGGTTAGGGATTCCGAAAACGCAAGTTCATGAAATTGTCACTGAACATTTGCAAATGCGTTTATCATGGGTTTTCCATCACAACGCTCCGTCGTTCGCTGTCAAGGATTTTTTGACCGGGCAAGGCATAACCAGCCTCCATACAGCCCCGACCTCTCTCTCTGTAACTTTTTCGTGTTTCCGAGGATGAAACGCGCGCTTGAAAGGGCACCAATACAACACCATGGAAAACATCCAAAGAGCCGCGATGAAGTTTCTCAACGAAATTCCAGAAAAGGACTTCCAAGACGCCTACAAACAGTGGGAAACTCACTGGGATCGCTGTGTCCATGCCCAAGGTTCTTATTTTGAAGAATATTAGGTGTATTGAAAGACTTTGTCAAAAATACTGTGTTTTCTGTATTTAGTCTTATTCCAGACAGATTTTGTATATAAAGAAACCACAATTTAAGTGAATAGGTTTTAGTACTCCTCATACTCAAAACGTTATGAATATTCATTTTCACCCCTCCCCCATACCCACCATGCAACCGAAAATAATAGCGTACCTTTCTTCAAAAGCCAGTAAAAAAAAAAATCATTTAAAGTGAAGAATGATGGAAAATTAACTTCATTTTGAAAGCAATTATTAATGAATAGCGTAAAAATCCGTGTGTGTAAAAAAACGTGGATTAAATGTGTACTAATGTACACATTAGATGAATTAATATTCATCTACTAATTGAAACAATTTTATTTAATTTTTGGCCTGGTTCAATAATATCCTTCACTCTTTTCTGTTCTGTGCTTATTTTTTTAATTTCAACATATTTACTACATCCTTCATCCTCGATTATCCGTTTCATAAATTTTAATCTTTTTTCTTCCTCTATAAATTTTACTTTCCATCACCAAATTAATTAAATCTGAATTGTTAATACATGGCCTACCGATGTAATTCGTCTTCTTACAAGATTTTGCCTCAAATCTCTATCCTCTCCTATTGGTCTTAAAAAGCAGTTTACCCTAGTGAGACTGTTGACAGAAGTACTGTGAATAAGTGGGCATTGAAATTTCGCGAATGTGCAGCTGCTAAAGTGACAATTGAGGATGCCTCTTTCAGCAAATAAACTCCTGTTAATCGTGTTTTGGGACGCCAAACACGTTTACGTGACTGAGTATCTGTAAAATGGGGCGACTGAGAACTCTGAACGGTACATTGAGCCGTTAAGACACCTCAGACGACGAGTATGTCGCGTTCGAAAGACCACCATGCCCATAATCTTGCAACATGACAATGCGCAGCCATCGCACGCCACTACAGAGGCTCTCCGCAAGTTGAAGGTTGAGCCTATTCCGTCAGCAACCGCTCTAGGGGCGCCAAAATTTAAGGGTGCCATTTTGGCTGTAAATGTTAGGAAAATACTGATTTGTTAAATATCCAGTTAATAGAAAATTTTACTTATCAATTTTTTCGTTCGCTAAAAATTTACACTGTGTAGTGAGTTTATATTGTTTATGTCTAAAAGCTAAAAATATTTACACTATTATTGAAAAATTAACACAGAATTTTTGTAAGACGTTGCTTGAACTTGTCTGAACATGCATATACTTCTCTGAGCAGAATAGTGAGCAGAGCGCTGCTTCAACTTGTGTTTGAACATGCATAGACTTGCTTATTACCTCTAATTATAAAAGAGCGGTTTCATTACACAGTACTATTACGTCGGTAGCGATAACAGGTGGAAGTTCATAAACTTACTTCAGTGCGATTCCTTGTTTTGTACTGCATGATTATCAATGTTATGTTATACGTTTCTTTCTAAATATATGCTTTTATTAAAATTAAAATAAAATGATTTGATTTTTATTAAAAATATGTGTATATATATACTTAAGTAGCGGTAATTTGTCTTTTTGTCCGGGGCGACGTAACCGCTAGAGCGGGCGCTGATTCCGCATCCGCCATACTCGCGGGATTTGGCTCCGTGCGACTTCCAGTTCTTCCCTATCTCAAGAGGAATCTCAAAGGTTATATATATCATCGGCGATGAGGTTAAGAATCCACTTGGATCCGAGAAAGACCGCCAGAATTTTTCAGTGACGGAATACAAAAACTTGTCATACGTTGGGAAAGGTGTATCTGTGTAAACGAAGATTATATTGTAAAGTAAATACTGCATTTTGTAGTTAAGGTATAGCACTTTTATTCATTTTTTTTTATTTCATTCCAATATCTCTTTTCGTTCCCATGCTACGCATATATGTGCTAAATTTATCAACCGAGCCTCATACTTTCAATAAAAAAGTAGGTGCTGCGATCTAGCGTATTTGATTTATACTTAAATAAATTGAAATTAAAGTGTTCTATATGCAAGGTATTTATTAAGAATTATTATTATTATTATTCTTTTTATGAATACATACTATTCTTAAATTAAATGTTGGATTACTTACTTTCTCTGTTTATATATTTCTGTGAGCCCGTGATACTTTCTCATTAACTATTTAGTATTTTATTCATTGAGAGAATAACAAGATGAAATTAAAGTTTAAAGAAATAACAAATAATCATGTTTTTCCTAAATTCAATATAAAAACGTTGTAGTAATGAAGATCTAAAAGTTAAGTGTCATGAAGTAAAGATTTTTAACGCAAAACATCATATTTTAAATCTGGTGAAATACTACTTGTTTATATTGAAACGTTTCTTACTAGAACAGAAGGCAGATGTAACTTTTTTAATGTACAAATATTTACGAAACGAAAATAATAAGAGGACTCGTCTATTTTATCTAAGTAGGTTATATATATTAATGAAAAATTCAACTCTGAAGAATTTTCATCATTGTAGAAGCCCAAGTTTTGACATCATTAATTCGTTTTAGAAATAACTCGTGATGCTTTCTCCATAAGAATCGATACTGTTATTGATTAAAACGATACGATTTTCCATACTTTTCCTTTCTGAAAAAAATAAAAAAAACTTATATATAAATGAATGGATTAAATAAAAGGCTCACGTTTTACTTTAATTGAAATCCGGGAGAAATGAGAACTAGTTTTGATATCTTCTACCGGTAAATTTGTTGCTGGACGATTCGATTTATACTTTTCCAATTAATAATTATATTTATTTAATACGTGTAGTATATATTTATTCATTCTTTTTATGTTATATTAATAATTACAATTTACATAAAAAGAATTATTATTCAAGTTTCAGAATTATAAATCAGCGTATTACTTATATAAAATTCCTACATGCAAGCCTCAAATTTACGAAGTGAATCCAAAGAATATAAAAAAAAATAAAAAAAAAAAATATATATATATGCTATAATCTATCCAAAATACTAAAATATTTAAATGAGGAGAAAAGGACTCCGTAAAATTATAATTTAAAATAACTACTTTTAATGAAACGTTTCAGGCAATGAAAATGTTAACAGGTCTTATCAACAACTCTTTGATCTATCTAAAGTCGGAGTGAAAAAGTAACATATTTGAAAATTTATTTTCAAAAAAATATTACGTCAGTTGCCATATGTGTAACATCTTAAAGGGATCTGATATGAAACACAAATCATCCTTAAAAAAATGGGCATAGCCGTTTTCAATACTAACAATCATCCTATGCCGGACACAAAAAAGAGGACCGCAGAGTTCTCTCACTTTTTCCCCCTCCCCTGGGTCGGACCTCCAATTAAGTATAGCGCAACTCAAGAGAAGAGCAACTCACTCTAGACGGAACACTAGATTTAAAGTGTAGGACTAGGAACTAGGAAAAGTAGGTTCTTTATTTATTCATTATGACTAGGGTCTTTCTTCCTTTGCTTTTAGCTTCTCATTTTAGGACTGGAGTCTTTGCTTATTTCATTTTTATTTCTTATTAGGGGACTAGGGTCTTTCCTTCTCTTTGTTGTTTGTTACTTATTGGGTGTAGGGTATATTATTCTCCATTATTATATTACGCTCTCCTTGCCACTCATGGGCCCCAAAGACAAGAACGTTCGGGAATCCCCAGTCGGTCATCGGATACAGCACACCGGGGCATGCCGTACCTCACGAGTGGGGCTGTCCACCCCACCCTCATCCCTGAAGCCCCCGCTAGTGGCCGATTATTCTGTCGTGCTCCTCCTTTTTCCTGACTATTTTTGCTATCAGATGTTCCAACTCATTCCAGGCTTCCCTGAAGGACATCATGAAACCACATAGGGTCTCTGGAGTCAAATTACATACCTCAGTCGTCCTCCTCCATGCCTCCCACCTGTCACAGTGAAAAAGCATGTGCTCCGGCGTGTCTTCGGCTTGACAAAAAGAACACTCTGCCGCTGCTCTTAGTGGAAACGGTGTAAGTACGAGTTGAAGCAACCGTGTCCTGTCATGAACTGTGTAAGGTGGTATCCCAGCTCTCCATGCCTTCTAGATAGCCACCCTTCCAAGTCGGTAATTAGGAGCCTTGTCCACGCCGCCGTGGCACCACCACCTCGCCACCTATCGCACCATTCTTGCCTGATAATTTTCTTCGCTGTCGCCCTGATTATGCCTTGTTTCCTCAGTGTACGCTCCTTGATTAATAAATCAATAGGAGGAACTCCCCGTGAGTACACAAATGACGCAGTTCTGTACGCTGACATAACCTCAAGCAATGATCTCCTGTGCGTACTAACTAGTCTGCGTAAGTTTATTCGCTTCTCGATTGCCGACACGTAGACTGGTGACGCGTAAAGCAGGACCGACGACACCGTTGACATTATGACTCGTCTTTTGGACATCCTGGGAGCCTGGTGAGAAGCCATTAATTCTTGCAGTGTCTTTGTGGTAGCCTCCGCTCTTCTGCAGGGGTATCAAAGTACCTCTTTTGTAGGGAAACGATGAATTAGACACAATGTCTCTATATTCTAGGGGAACTGATGATAATGGTGAAGCATTAAAATTTATTACACTTAAAAAATTCATAAATACAATTCTGAACGTGAATCTATATTTAAAAACATAGATTATGAATTTAAAACGATAAGTATGTGAATAAAACAAATAGTTTCTAAAGAGTATAGAAAAAATAAATTAATATTGTAATATTAGCTTTGTCAAAATGATTATAACATAAGATTATGTATTTTCAGTCGACGCTATTTCTTGTAATTCTCAAAAAATGTGGTTTCTAGGTATGGGAAAACATAAAACTAAACTATTCAGAAAATGAAACAAAATTATAAAATATGTATTTCTGATAAAATATGCCACGTTCGTAAGTAAAGCCATTTTTCTTTAAATTATCCTCATTTCTCTAATTTCATTTTTATTTTTTTTTGGCAATACTGTACGATCATTTATCCCCAACACATATAATTTTATTTATATATTTTAAAATAGGAAAATTATCCTTATTACTGTAGTTCAGAAAATATAAAAGTAAGAAACGTTTTTTACACAGTTCTTCTGGATTGACTTTTCATTAAATTATTAGTTCTCTTACCGATCAGTCATTTCTAGCATTTGCACACATCCCAATCTATGCAGCGAACGAATGAAAACGCTGACCGTCGAAATGTTTAACAAGAAAACTTCCAATATATTCATTCCGCTTCAATACCCGGTAAATGTAGAAAACAAATGCTACAATGGATAGCGAACAAAAACAAAGATAAGAAACTCACATCAAAAAGTAGTGTTTTGATAAATTATTTACTAAATTTTGAATAATAATTTGAGTTTCCCGAGTAAAGTTAAGTAATAGGCAATCGCCTTTTATCTTCTCGTCGTGTTGATATTAAATAAGTATAATAATTTATTTCTTGATATTTTTTAATGATCATAATTAATTTATATATATTTCTGGATAAAGTATGGATATAGAAAATGTTGTTTACTTGAATACAAGTAGTATAACCGGACTTTACGACATCCAACCGGTATTTTCTGTGGCCATCTCGCTGATCTAAACCGCCGTTCATTTTTTTTTATTAAAATACCCATACTATTATTAAATATATGTAAACTAAAATTTCTTCCAAATTTTGTTTAGTAAAAGACAAAGTACTTTTTTTTATAGCTGTTTATGAGTCTCTAGTACAGAAATAACGATGAAATTTTAATCGATTTATCACCTAATTTACCTTGCGTTAGAACGCTGAAATCTTTACCGATATATACTGAAAAGATATTTGAGAATATCTTACTCGGAAGGAAAAGTTTTGAAACCATGGATTGCAAGGTCTGAAAATACAACTTACGTGAAAAATTGAGTATTTTTTGTTTTATCGAGCTGAAATTAATTAGAAGCTTCTAAATCCGCTGTTCATATTTGATCGTGGGCATAAACTTATAATTGTGTCGACTTTCGCGCTGATTCAGGCAATAAAAATTATAATACGAACAAAAGATAATGTCTTTTTGCACGTTATGCCGTTATATTAACACGTTTAGGTACTCGTCCGTCAGAAGCGATAAATTAAATTAATCGCAAGTATTAAAAATGAAATAATCGTCGAATAGATCTTAATTTTTTTATGAAATAATATTTTAAAGAAGTTATCTTCAGCATTCGTGAACATCCGAATAAATAATCTTTCTATTCCGACGGCGAAAAATGAAAATAAGTCTTTTTGTTACGTAAAGTTATTAAAATGAAGATATTCTCTATGAAGTGTTGTAAGAGACCTTTTTTATCGTTCTCACCCGATTCAGGCCGTATTGAAATTCCGACCGATTTTTCAATTGTTGACCGTTTTTCAAGTCAAAACTACTACATCCGGGAGTATTTATTAAAAAATAAAGTAATAATAATTCACAAAACGTTTGTAAAAATGTAATAAATGAATGTAATTTAAAAAAATAAATAAAGGAGTTTTTCAGTCGTTTTCATACATTCTCTTTACTGAAGTGAGATTTTTATTTTAAAAATATTTTTTCATCCGCGACTCTTTAATAACGGTTGTTTTTCATCATTTCGCTAGTGAAAACTATCATATCAGTTTTAAAAATATAATAATTGCGGCCGAAATAGCTATTTAAAAAAATATTAGTAGCTGATAACCGGAAAAATGTCTATCAAAAAACGAAGCCCAAATCAATGGCCGGCCTCCGTAGCCGAGTGGTAGCGTCTCGGCTTTTCATCCGGAGGTCCCGGGTTCGAATCCCGGTCAGGC
>JAAAKQ030504256.1:2632-20193 GCA_010016005.3 Zanna intricata | reverse complement strand
GCACTGGATAGGGAATCTTGGAGAGCTGCATCAAACCAGTCAAATGACTGAAGACAAAAAAAAAAAAAAAATTAAAAAGTACAATAAAAAACCAAATTAATATTACGATTACAATTCTTACATTAAAAAAAAAATAATAAAAAACATAAAACAAAATTATAAAAAAATAATTCTGGCAGAGATAACCTCAGACTTTTTTACTTGTAAACAAATGTTATTATCCATATCATTTAATAAAATAGAATGTTTATACATACATATGTGTGCATATGTAACACGCCGGTTGATTTTGTTTGATCCTGATTCAAAGTTAGGCTATGCAGCTTTTTAAACAATGTTAGAATAGAAACGTTCTCCACTGTTGATCAGAGACGCCGAGCACACCTATTTCAAATGTGCTCGGTGGGCGGCAGATCGAGGGATACTAGAAGAGGATTTCGGAGCACTGAGCCCTCAAAACGTAATTTTGGAGAAATGGAGTTTTTCATTTAAATAAATTATAGTAAAATTTAAAAAAAAATTATAAGAAAAATAAATAAAATTTTCTTGACATCTAAAACATGTATCGATATTCTTGGTATTTTCTCGTGAAAGACTCATCATTTAAAGCAGTTAGAGTACATATTCTAAGTACTTTGGTTTCAAATGTATTCATGATAGCATATAATTATAGAACAACACATTATAGAAAAAGTAAATAAAACATTTATTTATGAAAAAATAGAAAACAAAAAACATATGATTTCCGATTCAATGGGTATCTAAACTGTCTGTGATAGTTGAGGCATCAGAAATATTGTAAATATATACGTTTTAATAACATTTTATCTTTTATTTAATTTAATTACGTAACCGTAAATCAACAACTAGTAATTTTTATAAAAAACATTTCTTTATGTAAGGTCACTAAAAGAGACATCACCCGTCTGTGGCGTTCAGTAGTAATAATCATAGAAAATAAAGAAAAAGAAGAATAGTAAAGTCTGATGAGCACGTTAAATTGACACGAGATAAATGTAAATAATTGTTGCTAATACTTACCACTGCTTCACTGATATTTGGCTGCCTTCAAGGAATTAGAAAGTTAGAAGGGCCTAAATTCCGTATTAAAAGTTTCTGCTAACGTTAAAAAGTGTTAGAATTTTTTAAGTTATCGTTAACTTATTGAACTGTTAAGTTATTTGTAGCTTTTTGTAATAAATCTATGAAGAATAATAAAATACGTAATTATTAATATTTGGTGAGATTAAAATTGATGACGTTGCTTATACGAGTATATAACCATTTAATTTCGTTGTGTCTTATATTTTACTTCGATCATCCAAATGGGTTTGGATATCTATTTAGTTTAAATAACTTCAAAATCGTCTTCGATAGCTGCCCAGTTCAAACCTTAACAACAAGGAAAAAATTTTAAAAATTATTTTTTAATTTCTTTTTCATATTTATGTAAATTTACTAAGATACCACCTACTCATGTAAGTCTACAACTATTTAATTTTTGTAAAATTATTGTCTTATTGAGGTTTATTATTTAATTATCTTTATTATTTGCTCACTACAATAAGGGTTACCTTTTGTCCTTTTTCATTTTCAATTTTAAGGGTTTTTTTTTGTTATAAATTCAATCTTTATGTTATCATTCATATTTGAAAGTTTCTTTAAGGTAACTTTCAAATCTACTATAATTATTTCAGTATATATTTTCATGATTATTAAAATTAAATAACTATATATATATATATATATATAAACACACCTGCATCAGTAATATCGGTTCACTACTTTGGGTTTTTAACTCGGTCTACATTTAAAATCCGTAGCACAAATAAGTAAATTCAAGTGATGCTAAGTGTACAACTAATAAGAATAAATGCAGAATATTATTGAAATTAATCATACCGTAATAAAAATGTCTATTATATTAATTTTGACCCGTATATTTCACACAAAAATGACCTCTTTTTTTAAAAAAAAAGTACCGCTTTATTTATGCTCTGTTTAAAATACAACATAGTACTTTATGTGATGAAGACGTCAAAACATAAATCGCTATCAGTTCTAGCGATGTTACTTTCCGCTATTCGCATCAAATTACCGTAACGAAGTGTTGTGAAATCATTATATGGAAATTTAATGATCATGTCAGTCATGTACTTAATGCAAAATATCTTATTTAACACAAAATATAAAATAAGTTCATTGTAATAACAATTGAATTTATTAAGTTAAGCATAAATATAACGTAATTAATTATACAGAGTAACATGTATATTATTAATACATTACATAACCGGTTGTATGTATTATTACTCTTTCGATATTAAATCGTGCAAAAATAAACGCAAACAGTGAGAAGCGTTAATACTCAGTCTACTTAAAATTATCAGCATCTTCTTTTTATTGCAAATGTACGATAAATGATATAGATATAAATCTTTCCTCAACTGATAGGATTCTTAAATCGTTTAGCCCCAAAGATATTAGTTAGTAACCAGAATTCTAGAGAGATGATTTTTATCCAGAAGAATGTGCTATTTATATTATCTTAAAACTATAGTGTTAATAAAATAAATATTTGAATAACAGATTCTTCAAACTCTCTTATTTCAACTTATCGTCTTAAACAGAAGTATATAAACATAAAATGCGGGAGAGTGTGTTGGTGTTTTCTAACTACGTCGATTTTTAATATAACGTAAATTGTAAGAAGACGGCTGCAAGTAAGAAAGCATCTTTTCTTGACTAGATCTGAGATAAGTTTTATAACCAAGAGCAAATTCAAATAAGCCAATCAAAGAACAATAAGGAAAAACTGGAAAGATTCTCCGTAAAACATTAGAAGAGATGTAAAGACATACTAGGATTTTGTTTTAATTTTTGGTTTTAAAGTACAAGAACATTTTATCGATGAAAATAATCAGATTTTATCGGAAATAATTAATGATTTTTGTATTAAAAAAATAAAGATCTAAGGGATACGATAATAATGGAAGACAAAGAAGTGATCTGAGATATGGCGCAAATTTGTTTGACAAATTTAAGAGAAGTTCTTTGAAAGGACCGCCCACAGATTTTTATTTTCATTTCGGCTGTGAAAGGAACATAAGACGTTACGGTAAAGCTGAAAAAAAAAACACAGAAGAAAGGAAAAAGTAGTAATGATAGCAAAAAACGTACAAAATAATGTGAAAGAAAAGTAGCAGAAGGAAGAAGAAAAAGAGAAAAGATAACGAGGGATAAAATGGAAGGAGAAAGAGTAGAAGGAATAAGAGAGGGTGGAAAAGGAAGAGGAGGAGTGAGAAGAAAGAGTAAAGGGAACGGAAGCTGGGGCAAAAGAAATAAGAAAAGAAAAAGGGGAGAAGAAATCATGGTGAATCCCTCAATCATTATCATGTCTAACCAATGAAAATCTATGCAATTACGTGATGCAGGTACGATACAAGACTAGAAAACATTTTATTTTAGTCTTTTTTTTTTTTTTTCGTTTAACCTCCGGAACCACCGTTAAGGTATATCTTCAGAGGATGATGAGATGAATGAATTGTAGCGTATGTAATAAATGCCATCCCTGACCGGGATTCGAACCCGGTACCTCCGGATGAAAGGCCGAGACGCTACCACTCGCGCCACGGAGGCCGGCATTTTTTATAGTCCTGAGCACGATTATACATCCGGGATAATGTACGGCTTTCGAATGGAAAAAAAGTTGTTATTCAATTATTTTGATATATATATATAAGACTAAAACTTATTCAAAAATGCTTATTTCTAAACTTGGAGGCGATTTTTGTGTTGTACAAAACCACTTTTTGAAAACGTTCTTATATTTTCAAAAATTTTTTAATTTTATTTCTTATAAAATTTTTATTTTATATTTTTACTTTTTTCAGGGAAAACCTACTAAAAATTGAAAAATTCTACCAAATTCCTTAAGCACTGAAGATATCGAATTGAGACGTTTTTATAATAGATTCCAAGGATTAATAATTTCTTAAAAAGTATCTTGAACTAATAATGAACTACGCTTCCCTTTCCTACTTATAAGATTAAATGCCCTTTGTAAATTGTATGCATCTCAGCACTTTCCCAAGTCAATTATTGCCACCGTTTCAATCGAGATTCACATCCCAGACAAGCCAGTCCTTGATTTCTGAGCTAGCCCAGGAATCAAGTTGTGCAGCCATTTATTTTATTTAGTTCCACTACAGAAATCTTTATAAAGAATAATTTCAACATACGTTACCGATCTGTAAACAACAATATAATATAAATGGTAATGAATGCAAAAAAACAGCTACTGCAACTTTCATTTTAATAAAAGAAATTACTAACCACAATTCTTTAGAGCCCGTTGTATTTTTTTTCGTGCAAAAGTCTTTATTGCTATTAAAGCAACCATCAGTACTTTGTTAATATAAACAAAATAAGTTAAAAAATTAAGACTATCGTTACAAAATTTTGGAACATTTGGCCTTGTAATGACGTATCTATATATTAAAAATCCATAAACAACTTTAGAATATCTATAGACGTAGAAAATCTTAGAACTTTAGAATATTGTTTAGAATATCTAAACAACTAGAATTATGTCTAGTAGAATATTAGATACAAGCATTATAAATGCTTGTATACTAGACTTTTATACTTGCTCTACTAGACATAATACTTTAAAAAATACTAAAAAAATAGAAAAGGGATCATATCTATATTGTAAAAGAGGTGACCAATTTCATTTTCATTATCATTTACTTTTATGAAACGAACTGCAACTCTATAAAATACTGTCCCTTACTGCACATCAAGACATAACATACATAAAAAGACTAACACGGGCAGAATCACAGTAGGAAAGGGTACAGTAGGAAAGGGATAAATAATGAATATAAACTTTATTAGCTTATTATAATAATATCAACTTAAATAATAATTATAAAAAATCACTAGCTATTCAACTAGCTAGTTGATCACGAAACTATCTGGTTTACTGGTAAAGATAATAATGCATTACTTGATATACTATTTTATAATTGAAGATAAATCCATGGTTCTGAAAATCTTTTTTTATAAATTGATAAGCTTATATTAAGCCGGTGAGTCTATAAATATCTTTTTAACAATTATAAGTTGGAAAACACTAGGCAACATATTTTATTAAATTATCTATATTAGTTTAATTTAGCATTTGAGTCCTCATTTACCAATCCAAATTTATTCAAATTCGTTATCCAAATTTGTTGAGAAAATAGCATATTCTAATCGTATTAGTTAGTAACTGTATAAAAAAAATAATTACAGATAAATAACTATATATATATATATATATAATATAATATAATATAACGCATTATATATATATAATGCGTGAATATATTTATATAACCACAGAATTTGTACTTAATTGTATTCTAGCCCGTGTAATTCTATAATAACGATTAGTGTTATTTTTTTTTTTTTAGTAAAACTGTTTTTTAATGAACAGGAAAAATGATAAAAGGAAAAATTGAGGAAGGAGGTAGAGCTTCATAATTTTTCTATAAGAAAAATTCAATTTTCGTTTAAATATTCTTTCATTTTAATATAGCGTCCTCAAAGATTAAAACAAACATTTTTTAAATACTCTATCTTCAAAAGTATTGTTATTGTTATTATAGAAACCGTGAAATACTTTTTAACAAAAAAGTTACATTTCAATACTTTTAATTAATTTAAGTAACAATAATTTTTTTTCGGAAAAGTTGTTAGAAAGTAACACGGAATAAACCAGAAAAAAACTTTAAATATCCTGAGTACTATGAGATAAAAATTAATTTAAATCACGATTTTTAAAAGTTTAGTTATTGCAACGTTATTAATTAAAAACAAACGACTTTTTTAACGGAAATGAATTTTCTGGTAAAAAAAACCTGCAGTTCTGATAAGGAATAAATGTTAGCTAATTAGTTACGTAATAATAAACAAAACAAAATTATAAAAATTACAAAAACAAATTATTAAAAAAAAATCATAAAAAAGCGAATTAAAAAATTTAAATATCATTCTATATAAATTTATACAAATAAAAGCAATAAAATAATAAATCTTTTTTTCTTTTTTTTTTAATTAGAAATTATACGGGCATCGACTGCTATGGTCATTAACCCTCGTCATAATCTTTTAAAATTAATCATTAATCACCGTAAGGCTCGTCATACGTTACGATGTAAAGGGCCCTATCATTTCTTTAAAAACACACAAAACGTTACAAACATAAACATTGAAAATAAAAACACTTACAGGGTGTAAAGGGCCCTGATATTTAAAAGAAAAAATAATTTAATTTAACAACATGAAATATATTGACAATATAAAATCATTAAGTTTAATATCTATAAAACTCGACTTCATCATTTGTACTTACAGCTTTGTAAAATTACATACTAATTAATAGTCCACTGGCGTGCAGATAAGCAACTATTTTTCTTTCATTTCCATTTTCCAAAAATTTAGCAGCAAAAAGCTCATTCAGCAGCATTGAAAAGTTTTTTCAGCAGCAATTTTATTTACTAAGCCGAACCTCTTTCCGAGGTCCTCATATATTGTACAATCTTCCATTAGATGCTTGACTGTAAGTGGTTTGTTACAAACACCACACATTGGTCTATCTTCGCCTGTTAACAAATATGAATTCGTTATACGCGTGTGACCGATTCTAAGTCTAGTCACCGCCACTTGTTCACGGCGTGTCAGTATCGCGTCGCTCTTCCATTTTTATGGAGAGGATTTAACGGCATTTAATTTAGTACCCAATCCTCTCCATTCATTATTCCAATAGGTTCCAATACATTATTTTTTTCTTTTATTACAGCCGTTTATTTTATTTAAAGCTTAGAACAAAGTGAAATGATTTAAGAACCAATCATAACATTATTTCTTTATGATAGTCGAAAATCATGGTAGATTTAATTCTGAAATATTAAATCTTTAATTGCCTCCGAAAAAAGAAAACAAATTATTGAGCATTTCAGTAAATAAATATTGAACATATTAATAAGCATTTACAAAAGGCAACGATTTTCTTTGCATTAATTGAAATCTAAAATTAAAAGACAAAAATTTAGATTTATTACTAAACACTATAGATAAAAACAAGTCTCATCAACTCCAATTTTCAGACAAAAGTTCTTTCATTATAAAAGAACAATAAAATAAAAAAATAAAAAATATAGATATATATATATACTTTATCATGAAAGTTTCTAGGAGAATAAATAAATAAAATATAATGTTTTATGTCGTTCCGACCTGGGGGTGACAAGGGGAGGTTTATCAGAAGGTTTTCCTCTCTTTAATGGCGGGCGGCACTTAAAGTGTCGTCCGCCTTCCATACAGTGTCCTGAGATGCAGATGAGATTATCGCTGGTATCTTCCGGTACGCCTCAGGGCGAAACAACTGTCAAGAGTTTATGTTATAATAACAAAAAAATGCGCAAAAAAACAGCTGCTCCAAGAATGGTAGGTGGCATGAGATGACTCGACAATGGAGGAATGGACAAGAAGGCTGATCCCTAATTTAGAACCATGGATTCCCGGGAGCATAGTGAGGTGAATTTCCATCTCAGCCAACTTCTATCCGGTCATGGAGAATTCTCGGCATACTTATATCGATTCAAACGAAAAGAAAACCTCGGTGCAAGTTCTGTGGGTTGGTTGATACACCCGAACATACATTTTATGTCTGTCACTGATTGAATGTAACAAAAAAATGTCGGAGTCTAGACAGCTCACTCCTAAGAAAACAGCAGAATTTATGACCGGAGAGTGAGGAGGTGGCGAACAGCCTACAGCAGAGCCGTCATTCGTCCGCGTGGCGCGGGTGGGCGACGATGATGAAGCACGGAGACCCTGGATCCCCCGCACTTGAAGGTACCTCCCAGGGCTGCGTAATGCTTAACTGCGGGTCCGGCTCTCAGGAGAGGAGTTGCTGAGGTGAAGGTTTAGTCGGTAAGGTGCAGGTATATACACGCTTTTCAGTAGCGGAACCTGTTAGCGAGTTCTCCACCCAGTACGTAAATGGCATTCCTCTCCTCACCAGGAAGAAAAAAATAAAGTAACAAGCAGAACAGACGCAAAAAAATGTAAAATATTTTAAATTTAAACAAATCAACAGTAACAGTTTTTGACTGAAATAACTCTTGGACGAAAAACAAAATGGATGATAACTGGAAAACTGCAAGACCAAAAATTTCTGGGTGAGAATAATGAGAAGAAATTAGTTAATGGGCTTTTAATGAAGTATATTTATTTTTTTATCTTTTTCTTTGATTTTCACACGGTAAATCCGTGATACAAAAGGATCCTTTTCTTTAGTTTCTCTAAGAGTACTCAGACAAAAATTTTGGTAACAGAATAAAATTGTATACGTTAACAAAAAAGTGGTTTGAAAATAAAAGAATACTCTCATGATGTTCTATTGTTTAATAGATATAAATATATATATATTTTTTTTAACAATTTATTTTTTACAATCGGTTGCCAAAAGGATTCATAAATAAAATTGTACGGCTAAGAGTAACCTATCAGGAGACCATTCAAAGATAGTTCACCTCAAAAACAATATTAATAATATGAATGATATGTAGTAATATAATACTTTGTAGTATATAATACTTTGATATGTAGTCCCTACTGGTTCTCCGAATCTCTTCACGAACACATGGAATCCCAAGAAATCCGAGCACCTTTTTATTTTGAAGCGAGTTATAAATATTTAAACTCTTCAGCAAAGCTAACATGTTTTATAAACGTCGCTTGTTTATAAATACTCAAAGTATTACATGAGTTCATATTTTTAAACACTTAATGTATATTACTGGTTACATCCCACGCCGTGTAATTATCATCATCTCATATTTTCCTTGTCATAATTGCAGCAGTAATTTTCTAAACTAAAACTTACAATATATTATGTTTAAGGTTTGAATTCAAGCAAAGGTACGATATTATTATTAAATAGAGCAACAAATAAGACGGAAAAATAACCGTTTTAAATGGTTATTTAATTTCGCTGAAATTACTCATGAAATGAATGATTAATAAAAGGTTATTTAAATAGTTTAATAGTCATTTTTACTTACTATTTAATAACTTTTGAAGAAAACACGATATCTGTACGGGGTTAATGCCCAAATACACTTTTAAAATTTGCTATTTTTTCAGAAATTTTGATCGGGTTCAAAGGGAAATAACCGTACCGAACTCAGTAAGTAAGTAAGAGAGAGTTCGCTATGATCTGATAATGGTACAGTTAAGCAATTTAAGTGACAAATCTCTATGAATATATTATCTCTTGCATGAATACATCTATAAGCGGTTTATCTCTGGAGAACTTCTAAATGTCATTTATGTAACTGTATAGTAAAGATGTGTAGTTAGATAAATAAAATTTATAATAGACATAACAATAGAAGAAAAAAAATATTTTTCAATGCAGCTATTATTGTGGTAAATCCTGGTAATGAAATATAAATTTCTTTTCTATAGGATAACGTTCTTTGTCTAAAAGTAACTCTCGCTATTGAAACAAAGAAACTTTCCCTACTTTTTGTTTTCATTCTGTTGCACTCAATTTATCAGGTCAAATTTACTATATTTCTGTAGTAATTTTTTTTATTACTTCACAACAACAATAAAAATAAAATTTATCACGATGTTACAATAATTTTCTACTCTTAAAAATAATATAATATGATTTTGCATTACAAAGATGCTGTATATTTATCATAAAAATCCGTTAATAGATAAATGATTAATTAATAATAGTTTTCACTTCAGTTAGTATCCCATTTTTATAAATTTTATCAAATAGAAAAGTAATTTATTAACGCATTTTGTTTTGCTTACTTTTTTTTTGAAAGTTATAATGAGTTGCAACGTTATTTTTATGAAAGTAGAATTTAATCGACTCCACCAGAGTTAAATTTTTTTTTTTTACTCGTACGAATAGTTTTTTTAATAACGCAAATGATAATATTTATTACTTGAAATTTTTCTGCCGTAAAAATGTTAGCCTCACCTAAAGTTATGTATACGATATGTCATCCTAATGTAGAATTATTTAAAAAAAAGAAGTCTCAATTCAATAGGTTGAAATGGTAAATAGTAGTTGCAAAACTTTATACACTGCACTCAAAATTTCTAGGGACGGGAGATTTACTACATACTAAATTTTTAATAGGAGTTGAAAACATCTCGTTATATCATCTCATTTTGAAAAAAAAAAAACAAAACTTCAAGTTAGTAGGTTTAACAGTAAGAAAGTCAAAAAACGTCGGTTTTTTTTAAAGAATACAAGATGAGAAATTATATCAGATAAACTAAAGATAGTGTTTCCAAAATGATTAGAATTCTTTTAAATAAAAATTATTTTTAACAAATTTCAAATAGATAGATTGAAAATATTGAAAGTATAAAAAAATATTACAGAAATGCAATTTTAAAGATGGGGGGGGAGATGAATGATTACATCTTCACTGATCAGATTTAGTATCTGTTATATTTCTAATAAAGTCATATTAAAAGAAAAATTATGGTTTAATAAACATTTTGAAAGAAGTTAGAAAAATTTCATTTTAAAGCTCTAGGCTACTGGGATTTATTTTTTAAGATATCCGGTTTGATATCCTTGTTTTTAATGGATTAAACAATCAATTCCTACGATATACAACATAAATCACCATAATCAACATAAATTTAATGTTGTATATTAACTGTTCCTGAGATATAAATCAAACAAAGGCCTACACACACGCGCGCGCGCAGAGAGAGGGGTAGGGAGTGAGTGAGGAGAGAGGGTAGGGAGAGAGAATAAACCAGTATACAAATATACAAGTAAATACATCAATAAGTAGAAAACGTTTTAATCAAGCTTTTCGTACTTTTAGAACTCCGAAAAAATACCTGGTGATGGAAGGTAATATTTAGGCAGGGAGTAGTAACATTTTATCTCATATTATATATATTACAATAGTTGGAAATATAAACAGAACATTTTTAAAAAAATAATGATGTTTTTCTAATATTTTAATTTTTATCATGTTCTTTAACAATTAATACCAAATAAATAATTTTTTTATTATTATTATGACTATAATAATAATCTTACTCACGATCACAAAATTTAATTTCGGCAATTTCATCAACTCTTTTATATGAAAGAGTTTCATAATATGTAATTTAAAATAACCCTATACAGATGTGGTGGTATTTAAACATAAATAGATCTGAAATTAAACAAAACATCTGGCAGATCAATCTACTAATCATTCATCTTAATTTAGTTGTGGGCTAACGCTGAACAAAAACGCTATATATATTTTAATAAGTAATAGTAGATTTCAAAATACTGATTAATTTATTAAAAACTCGTATAATATAAAACGGTATCTGATAAAAAATTTCTCAAAAATTAGAAGAAAACCCTTTTTTTTACATTATGAAAAAATCTACGATTATATTTTCACCCAAAGGAATTTTTTGTTTCATATTGCGGTTTCTTAGAAGAGATCAACATTTCTCATAAGCATGTTCTTTTCTTGATCCTAAATAACCTTTTCCTAAACATCAGTTAAAATCTGATTTTCCTTGATCCAAGCTGTATGTAAGTAACTGCTGATCAGTTGTAATTAAAATATTACCATATGAGAGGAAACTACTCGTGGAGAAAACACAGAGGCTTTTTTTTTTCTGTCCGGTGGCTGGCAAAAAGCCCTTTGGATTAAATGCGTATCAGATAAAGCTGAGACCCTAATTCTTCTTAGAATTAAAAACAAAATTTCAGTCGAAAAATATGTTGAGATATCTGTAAAGACTAACTAACGTCTAACGTTTTTTAATGTAATGTCTTTTTTACCCGGTTATTTTTTATAAATTTTATTTAATATAAACAACTTCCAATGGGAGCAAGAACTCCTCAAATGTTGAAACAAAATTTTGTATGTAAAAATCACGAAATTTTAATATTTTTCACAAAGTAGCCTAATTAATTAAAATAATTACAATTCTCTTAAGTTCCAAGAAATAAATATAGCGTATAGAAAACCAAAGATAAATTTGGCTCGGAACATGTTGAAATTTTGTTAATTTTTTATTCATTTTTTTCTACTAAAAAAACCAACTGCTATATCAAATTTAAAAGGTGGTTCTTCGCTTTCGTGAACGCTGGTGAGTTCGTGTGTCATTGACATAAGGAAGAGTATATCAAAAGTACATTCTAAAAAAAGAATCAACATAGAATAACTATTGTATAATTTTCTTCAAAGACAAAATTAACCTACTATTTATTTCATCTTTTATAAATATTCATATTTTTTGTCATTTTAAAATTCTTTATTTAGTTTTGTCTATATTCTTGATTTAAAAAAGTATGTCATTCTTTATACTTAAACACTGAGAAACTTTGAAAATTTCTATTGTATAATATCCTATTATTGGTTTTTATTGTAAACAAAAATAATACTATTATAGAGTAACTTTAATTATCTTAAAAGTAATGGAATTTCAAGTGAAATTTCTATAAACGATACTTAAAGATATTACACAATAACTTCTTTAGTAGGTTAATGCAGCCAACAATTGTTAGTATTATTAATTTTATAATTAAATATTTTATTTTGCAACAAAAGAATTACTGTATTAGTCAATGATCAAAACCGTGTAATTGGATAAGAAAAAATCTAAGGGAACAGAGAGTAAACAGATTTACTTTATATGCGGCAGGATCACCTGCAAAAAAAAATTCTTGCGCAGTTCTGCGCAAGAAGACAGACTTTTCGTTATTTTATTTTGTTTTCCTTAGCCCCCGCGAAAACACATACCCAGTCGTTTTGACCCTCGAAATAGATAACACTTCCTGAATTCGCTGAACAATATTGATAACAACAGTTGCTGCAGATAAAGAAACGTCAACGGTACAACTGGCAACATCATAACAAACTACGCTTTTAAATAGCCCCGGTCATATTTTTTGACTTTAGATTGAGCTTAATTAAAAAACGACTCAATTAATTATCCCCATTTTCAGAAGAAAGAAGTATCTTCAGAAGAAGATAAAAGGACACTATTATAATTTAAGTAAGTGGTATTTTCATACTCCTCATATTTCAAAACGTAAAGAAAATTATTTTTTAAGTCCATTCGGTTATTGGCATGTAGTAAAGTCATGCCACCGAAGTAATACCGTTCTTTTCTTGGAAAATTAGGTAAAAATTTAATGGATAAAATATTTGTATTATCTAAATTTTCAATATTTCCATTTTCAGAAAAAACATTTTTGAACGATTGATTTTATAAGAAAGAAAAAAGTATATACATTAAACCTAAATTATTTTCATACTAATCATCGGATTCAACCGTTATAACAGTTGAGTTCAATAACAGTTGTTAACTACTTTTGCATTTGAATTGACAAAGGTAGCAAATTTTGAACAGATAAGCAGCAAAAGAAGACTGACAAAGTTGACCAAACTCTTATAAACTGTACCCATAAAAGATAAAAAATTATCTACAACGGTGTAAATGTATTTAAACTGTCTGAAATTGTGGCTTTCTATAGATGAGATGAGAAATATATCATCTGAAATATATGGTTTTCTGCAACCAAATCTCAGGCTATAAAATCCTTTATTTCTTAAATGCAGTGTTATAAAATGTAGTTTGACAATAGGTTTTAATAGAAAGAAGTGAAAGACAGACCAAATAATAAAAGTTTCATATTCAGCTTCATGTCGCAATTTCTTTGTCAGGGCAAAATTCATGTAACGCAGTTTGTTGTTTACGATGTTCCTTACAATTTTAAAGATGGTTTTAAATTTTTACTCTCGTTTTAGGAATAAAATGTATTTTGATAACGTCTGACTATAACTTAATAGCTATAACTATTTATAAAATTAAAAAATATAAAGACTGTATTACATAGTATTAAAAAAATTCATAATTTTTTTAATTAAATTTAAAAAAATGTTTTTAATTAATAGAAAAATAAATAACTGATATAAAGTAATGAACTTCATGTTAAATTGCAGCCATTTCGTGTTTGTAAGTGAATTATTCCGTTGTTTTTTAAATTTTTAACGAAAACATTCAAACGGTAGAAGTATCTTAAACCGAATTAACAGAATTCTTTTTAAGCTTACTAAAAGAGAATACTATTGTTTAAAAATTTTTACTATGATGATAAGAAATCTTGTATCAACTTATAAATCGTATATTTCAGTTTTTGTGATAATTTTTATTTTTCATATTAGAAAAAAAAGATTTCAGGGGGGTTAGAAGGAAATAATATTTAAGTAAAACCATTGGGAATTCAAAATTATTTTGTGACGATTACAAAATAACTTCAATATTAAGCTAATATAAAAATATTTGTACTATCCAGTTAGTAGTAACCCGTTAACTGCAAAAAAAATTCTTCCACTTTATCATTTCATACTAAACGTAATTAATTCTATAGGAAAGTTTTAAGTATACGTATATTACGTATTATAACTCATGAATATATACAGAAGTTCGTAATCAAAATGTTAGTATGAGTTCAGAGGAAACCTAAAATCTTAAAATAAAAATTCCAGGATGGGGGTATTTTCTGACTGATACCTTTTCTATGTTATATATGCTAATATAACTGAAGGGTGATAAAATAAAATTTTTGTAGATCCCAACGTATAACGACAAAAGTGAAAGATAACAAAAGAAAAAAAAATCTTTATGGAATAAAAATTAGCAGCCATTATTTTATTTTTAAATAGGCCGAGGAAAAAAATACAATGACGGTATTTTTATTTTTGTAACGTTTAAAAGATGATTCATCAACTAATTTGTAGATGCATCGTTCAATAAAGTTGCGAAACAAATTGGATAAATATGATGCGAATCGTCAATCTATTAATCAGAGCATGATTTTACGGATGTATGAAAATGTTCAACTCATCACAAAAACCAATTCTTAACATTTTCATAGAAATTTCTCAGAGGAAAATAAAATATAGAAATACATTGCGTAGCGAGTAGTTAACTAATGCGTCTCTTTCATTCTTTCTATTACACGTTCACATCCGCGCCCGTGTATGAATGAGTGTATTGCCTGTTTATGTATCACTTGGGATGGGTACACTTACGAACGAATAACTGGCCATAATAGAATAAAGAATTAAATAGCATCAAGAAAATAAAGTGATAAATCAGCACTATTAAGAAATACATACATGTATTATAATTTGCAAATGTTTCTCAATAATAATAATTATTATTATATTATACAAACCGATATATTTATTTATTTATTTTAAAATGGAAACAATGAAATGATTATGTATTATGAAATAATATTTGTAACGTTATATTATATTGCTAATGTTTTTGTTTTGTTTTACATAACATACAGAGTGTTTCTAAAGTGGTGGACTGACTATAAATTTTCGGATTTTACTTGTAAAATTTAACAAAAAATATCCTCAGGAAAAAAAGCAATTTCTCCTTCTTTCTACCCCTGACACCATTTTGTTATTTTTATATAAAAATTTATATCTCAAGTTCGGTTAGCGAAATCACATTAATATCTGCAAAGCGTCTTTGTAATAAAGTTTTAAAATTAGCAAAAAATCAAGACTTAAATATCTTTGCAAATTATAAAATGGCAGCCGGGTTTGTTTTTCAATCCGTTATGTCTGCATATATATATAAGTTTTATCAAAATATATGTTAATTGCTAAAATATTAAGCCTTTTGTTTTGAGCAAAATGACATTTTAGTTTTTAAAAATCGGTCAACAAATGATTAAAATTGTTAACCGATTTTTCGGTTAACAATTGATGGCAGAAAATTGATGTAATTTTGTGTCTGTTTTCATGTCCTTCACTTTATGTTCAATTCGACTAAATATTAATTGTTATTGTTTTTATTTATTGTTAATTCTAGTACTGTATATTAGTATTAAATTAAGTAATAATTTTCTCATAATAAAATTTAATATTACATAGTAATAAAGCAATTGAATTAATTTTTCACCTTTGAATAATATTACATAGCAACTATTACTCCTGATCACGTTAACAATGTAAAAATGAAGCTTCTTTCAACAGGAATAGTGTTCAAAACTATTACAACCAGCGAATCTGGAGCGACGAGATTATTCATGGTATTTTCCAAAGAAGCCGTCTACAAAGATTTTCCCTGAACAGGTATTTTTAATGATTATCTTTTGGGTCCCATCATTCTGCCTTATCATTTGAACGGTGAAAATTATTTTGCTCATTTGACAGAAACTGTTCCACATTTTTTGGAAGACATTTCCTCTACAATTAAGAGGAAATATGTGGTTTCACCATTTTGGTGCTCCAACACATTTAAGTCGGTCGGTATCAGATTTCCTACATAAAATTGTCCATGAAAAATGGATAGAGGCAGTGCCCTGGCTTGTTCAATCACCTGACTTACACCCTCTTGACTTCTATCTGTAGGGTCATTTGAAACATATCGTTTATTCAACTCCAGTACTCATCATTGAGGATCTTCAATAAAGCATCCAAAATGGATTTCTGAAATTAGGAATACTTCCGGAATCTTAGAACGATTAATACAATCTCTCAGAAAAAGTCTGGAGACTTGTGTGATGACATTTCTTATACCTTTTAACAATAGTTAACTATTTAAAAAAAAAAAAAAAGTTTTACTAATGATCAACAATAATTAACAGAAGATTATCATAGATACGTGTTTAATTTTTTTTAATTATTAGGTCTATTATTGTAAGAAAATTATTACTTAATCTGATACTAATTTACAATACTAGAACTAAAAATAAATAAAAACAGTTAATTTTTAATCGAATCGAACATAAAGTGAAGGAGGAAATGAAAACAGACACAAAATTAATAAATTTTCTACCATAACTCGGCTCTTTGTTAACAGATTTTAAAAACTAAAATGTCATTTTGCTCAAATTAAAAGGCTTAATATTTTAGCAGTAACATACATTTTGATAATACTTATATTTATGGATATAACGGACTGAAAAATAAACACGGTCGCTATTTTGTAATTTGGGAAGGTATTTAAGTCCTGATTTTTTGTTAATTTTAAAACTTTATTACAAAGACGCTTACCAAATATTAATGTTATTTCGCTATCCGAACTTGAAGTATAAATTTTTATATAAAAATAACAAAATGGCGGACAGTGGAAGAACGAAGGAGAAAGTGCCATTTTCCTGAGAATATTTTTTGTTTAGTTTTACACGTAGAATCTGAAAAAGTATAACCAGCCCACCATTTTAGAAACTTTCTATATATTATAAAACAAACTGAAACTGGGTTCGATTGAATATCGATGAAAACAGAGCTTTTTAGAAGTCGGTGAAACTGATTATATAATTATTCTAAAAAAATATGTAATATGTTCCCTATTGAGATTCAAACCCCAGAACATTCCGGGGTGAAATCAGGTTGATAGAGTGGTAAAGCGAATTGAGGTTTTCAGTGTTGAGTAGACAATGCAATGTTTTTGGAAAGCTAGAAATAAAAATTCGC
>JAAAKQ030504245.1:8745-20194 GCA_010016005.3 Zanna intricata | reverse complement strand
AATTCACCATTGTCCTACTGTCCTAGTGGACTAGCTCTTCTTATTAATTACTAACTGTGCCAAGATTTCTGAGAAAGAAGTTTATATAGAATATGAATTTTTAGCAAAATTCAACTTCCCATGGTTTAGTAAGAGTTAGAAGCTCTTGTATGAAATTCTGTAATTTTCTTCTATTTTGTTGCCTAAAAATCTTATTACGATCTTCACAAACAATCTCCATAAGAATAATTCCTTTTAGTTGAGTTTTAAACTGTGTTCAGGTAATATTTAAATTAATAATAAAAATTCATATTATAAAAACAGTGAGAAAGCAACAGTTCTTTTTTTGAAGGCTGTAACATATGTACCATCTGTCAAAATGACAACATTAAAATAAGTACAAAAAAATTCTTATTAGTAACAAGTATAATATTTGAAAATTATAGACATATACTACCACTTAATTTAAAATTGCACACCGAAAGTTTATCAAATTTAATACAATATCTATGAATTACATTGAAAACATTCTGTACTTTAAACTGTAAAGAAGTGTTATTTGTGGGAAATTATTCCAACACTGACAATAAATAGTAATTTTAAAAGTTGATATTACAGGTGACCCACAAAGATGTCAGTATTCAGTTACTTATTTAGTCAAACTGAAGTATAGAGTTAATGTTAATTAACTTACACTATAGAACTATTTAAATTATGCTGCGAAGAAAAGTTATTATAATCCAGTAACAAAAAAGTGAAAAATACTTACCACATAAATCTTGTGTTTCATCACTATTATCATTACAATCAGGTTTGTAATTACAAGTAAGAGTTTTTAATATGCACTGGCCATTTTTACAACGAAAATATCCTTCAGGACAAATACGATTTTCTGTACAAAAAAAAGAAAAAGCTAATGAACTAAACAATATTGATTCAATAAAAGATTGATAATTACTATATTTATTTAAATACTATTCAAATTTGTTACATAAATATTTAAATTTTATAGTTATTAATTTTTTAATACAGAATTACAAAATATTATCATTTTGTTACCATACATCACATAAAAATGTAACTGCAGTGTTACTTATTACATTGTTTTTCGATCAGCTGAGGATTCTTGCATTACTAGATATCGTACAATGTGCTTTTTTAGGAAAGTCAAAAATTTGTTAACTTTGTAAATTTTAAATTTATAAATAAATAATATACAAATAAAAATTTTTTAAATTTGAAAAAATATATTACCAAAATTCTTCTCATCTTTCTTAATATTTTTTTCCATAAATTACGCAACAATGTATAATGCACAAATATATACAATGAACAGAACACATACATCATACTGCAGTAAAAGCAATGTTTCAAAATTTCATTGTATAGTTTAGTATCAACAATCTTGTTAATGATTACAGGATGAGACATTACACAAGATACAAATTCTGATGAACAACAGAAGATATCTACATTTGTAGGATTGGTTAATTCGTGCTGAAGTACAAAGTGATGAGCAATCAAATTCCATAATATTTCAAATTAAGAGTTCAGAGAAAAACAGAGCGATAAAGTTCATTGATCCAAACGCCTTTCATTATAAAATAAGGATGCAATCGTCTTCTAAGCACCAACGCAGTATTTGAAATTCCTTTCTTGGTTTCAACTGCTTATACCAGTATGAAATTAAGCATATTGCAAAAGTGCCAATGAACTTCTATAGTCAATTCAGTGTGTCTAGGCAGAGTGCATTTCATTTATCATCGAGGTTAGATTAAAAATGTATTTTTACGAGGAATGGGTTGAATTATATGTAAAAAAAGAAGCTTTTGGGAGTAGCACTAAAGATTAGCTGAACCATAAAATTGTATACTAACCACTACACTAAGTAGCTACAAAAAAAAATGTTTCATAAAAAATAAAAATGAAATTAATTCATACAATAGTAACTGCTATAATCAGGAAGTAAGACATATTAAACAGCTTACCTCGGAGAACTTGATTAAGTAGAAAACTTCTGAGTAAATCAAGTCAATTTAAATAGAAATTACTGGGACATTTTGAAGGATTTTTTTTTTTTGGACATGTATTGATTCAAATTTCATCCATCCTAAATTCATGTATTCAAAAACCATTCCTTATTAAATGACAAATAGAAGTTAGCTTATTTGATGATATTTTTTACGATGATACCAAATAGTACTAATGTTCTTTAGCTACTGATGATAATTCACTTCCATTTAATTTCAAATGAAAAAATGGATGGACAATGGTTTGTAACCATGTCTGTAAAAGCATTTTTTTTCAAAATTACAAGTTGATGTTTTGTAATTACTTATAATCTATTTTTTTTGTAGATTTAGTGCTTCAATGAATAAGTGTTAACAGTATCTGAATATCATTTTGGTGAGGTCAAATGTGGCACTAAACAATTAAAAACACCAGTTTCCACATCCCAAAAATCATCAGTCTGATATTAAAGGGTTGAGTTAAAAAAATCAACCTTAGAGCTATGCAAAACTATTCACAAAAATGACAGAAACAACTAAAACATTTTTCTTAAAATAATAAGAAATATCACCGTTATGTGGTTTTACCTTTTGCTGTAATCCTTTATTCTATGTTAACTACCAACATAATGTAACGTTAGTATTTGCCACACGCAAAGTTTGTAGGTAATTATCTCGACTGCATCTTAAATTATTTAGAATTTTTTTTTCATTAAGTTAGCTTTTTTAAAAAAATTTAATTTCTTTTTCTCATTAACAACTGTCAAATCATTGACTGTCAAAGTATTTTTTTAAACTAATAAAAGCATTTGTTTTCCTTACATTATTAAGGTAACAAGATTTGTCTTCAAAATTTTCACCAAACATTGTTTCTCTAATTTTTAGCATAAGTTTGTTATAGTGACTGCTGAATTTTGTTTCCCTCAGTAATATTTCCAGATTACAAAGATAAAAAAATATTGGTCGGTTTTTTAGCTTTAACTTTTAAAAAAAGTATAACTGCTTTATAAAATTATAGGCATCATTACTGATTTTGTTCTTTAACAATCAGTACAAAAAATTGGTATTTCACATCCCTTTAACTACAATACTGCATTTTTCTACAGGTAGCAAATTTTATCTAATAAATATTAAAGTTTAAATTTTGATATCCATTAACTACTATGTGTTTTTTTTAATTCAGTTTTTAAATCGACTTCAGTATAATTAATTTTAAGGTGAAAATTTTATTAGAGTCTGAGCTATCTTATGCAATAAATCATACTTCTTTAGAGAATTCTGCTAAAAACATAAGTCTTTCACACCACTGTACATGTTGAAGTTATTTAGATTAGTTTTTGATCGATCTGTGTTCTTGGTGATATGTTTGAACGATGTGTATGATTTAAATTGTGTTTGTTAATTAAAATTTGTTTTATGTATTTTTGTTTGTATTTCTAGAACTGCTCAAGCATGTTTAATTTTCTTCCTTTAGTGTTTCATTTTTGTGTTGTTATTACTGTATAAACCTAATTATAATTGTTAATGGCAGAATATGTAGAGAACAAATTAATTATTTTTTTGAAATTATGCTGAAAGTATCAATCATTTCAGTAATAAATTCTTCAGTTGTGCAAACACTTTGTAAATGATGCAATTTTAAAATTGAAGTGTATTGTAGTAAATTTATTTATTTTTAATTCAAATTTATATTAATATATATTCATAAAGAAAGTTTCGCAAAAGTTACAAAATATTTTGTGTCCAAAATGATTAAAACGCAGAAAAATTTTCATTATACTTACTGCACACTTTATTGAAGTCTTCATCCCTTCCATCACTACATTCTTGTTTACCATCACACACCCTTTCAGGTAGTATATAATGATTACTATTACATTCAAATAATTTAAGATTAGGGTCTTGAAATATGGAATTATAATGAAGCAGTTCATCTAAAGAACATTAAAAATAACTTTTATTATGTGTAACAACAGAGAGAATAATATTCAAGTAAATTTCTTTTTTAAATAATTTTACTTTCCTATTCTTTCATATAAGTTATAATAAAAAATAATCACAATTAATATACAAAACAAGTACATTAATATTATACTATACTTTTAAATAATATTGTTCAATTACAGTAACAACTCATTATATGTTAGTAAGAAATTTTGCAATATTGTACGAAGTAGGCAATTAAATATAATTTAAGCATATAATGGTTGATTTAGAAGGTAATATTTATATATGAATGTAAAAATTGTAATATGATATATAAATGTAACCACATATTTTTAACATAAATACATGAACTTATGCAAACAAAAATAAAAATCTTCTTCATTAATAAGATAATTCTTTTTTTTTTATATCAAAATAACTAAAGGTTTATTAGATATAAACAATGAAAAAAAAAAAAAACTAGGAATTAAACAAAAAATAAATTTATATGTAAAATTTTACTTTTTCTCAAACAATCATAATAGTAATTAGAAAACATTTAATGATACTATATATCAGTGATTCCAAGAAATGAAACACTTTTATCTCAGCCCAATTTTATTTGTTAGATGAAACCAAACAAATAACATTTTCACCTTTTTATTACTGTAATTTAACAATATGCCTAACAATCTCCAAAATACTGCTAAAACTCATGACTTTTCCCTTCCCAAACAAAATAATAAAATGAGGATGACATATAAAACTACTTTCAATATAATTACAGCTTTCAATGTGCCTTCATATGAATTAGGAAGTACACAAATTTTTGCTGTGTGTTTTATAATTCTTTCTGAATATGTGCTTTCCACTACTCACAATAAACAATACATTGGGAAAATCACTTTATCAAAACAATATTCTTGAAGATATTGTGCAGGTTGTTTGAAGTAAAAAAAAAATGAATTGTAAGAATTTTTTATATGAAATCTACAGGAAGTTAAAAGGACAAAGATGAAATTTTGTAAAAAATGATAATAAAGTATTAGTAATTATTTTACAGCAATACTTTCATTAAAAATATTGTGGGAGTCCTGTAATTAACAAAAATCACCTATGAACACACTGAAATAGCACACTTAAAATAAACTTATCGATTTATATAAAAAACTTTTCTAATCCATGAATTCATCATCAGTTATAAAACACTAAATAACTCATTACGATTTTTATGTTTAAAAAAGACAACTGACTGAAATAGACATTCATTACAAAAGAATAATATTTAATGTTTTAACAATACTGGTAACAGTAACCAAAATTCATGATAATATATTAGCTGATTTTATAACTGATGAATCCATTGTTTCAAAAACCTTTTTATTCAAACTATAATTTAAATTAGGTGAAAATAAAATTTATATAAAGTGTTTAAATTAAAAGAGGTCCCATCACTTAGTTTAATTTAAAGATAATAATTTACTGTCAAACACTTGCATAATAATTTAATAATTTACAGAAGTTGTTGAAAATGATGTCAATCCACTTCTATGCACTTTTCAACACATTTGACCCATATGTTCCTTGCTTCTCTTGTTAGCTGAACCTTGTCTATTTTCTGGATGGCCATGGTAATGTTTGTCTTCAATTCCTACAGGGTGTGTGGATTGCTCGTATAAACAATTGCTTTCAAGTAATTCTACAGAAAGAAGTCTGGACTTGCCAGATCAGGGGATCTTGGTAGCCACAATCCTTTAGAAATAATCCTTCCACCAAAAAAAACCATAGTATCTCCATAGTAGAGCGCGCCGTATGGCAAGTGGCACTGTCCTTTTGCAACCAACATTCATGCTCATCTCTTTGCAGTAAGGTTATGAACTGTTGGATAATTTCTTGATGAATGATAGCATCCACAGTTTACACCTATTGCAGTGAGGGTAGCAGAGATTCAAAGAAAATGGGTGAATTTTCAATAGCCCAGGTCAGGTAATTCTGACTATTATCTTACTCACCAAGATAAAACCAGACTTCATCTGTGAAAAACACTTGATCTAAAATGCCAATGTTACCTCTAATCAAGTTCTTGAATTGCTGACAGTAGCAGTGAACCCATTTAGCAAAATCAAAATTAATTAGCTCATGGAAAACCTGCATTCAATATGGAAAAAATTTCATTAATCTTTTCTTTGCAAAGTGAGCTGAACATAGTGAAATGTTCTTTTCCCAGCTTAGTCTCCTCAAAGATTTACAAGGAGGTCTTGTAACAATCGCTTTAATGTCCTGTAAGACCTGCACTGTTAAAACTGACTTGTGTCAGGCCTATTTCTCATCTAACTAACTTCTGACTAATACTTTTCACTACTTCCTTTTAAAATTTCTCCCTGAACATTCACCAAAAAACATGCAATTTCGTCTAAAGAAGTTTCCATCACATTCTTTAACAGCTAACTTCATATTAACACAACATATGATTACACAACCTTGTTCAAAATCTAGTGCTTGCCACAGATTGGTGATAATTAAATGTGTAAGCAATAAACAGTCCTTCTTACTCCAACCATCAACTTCCAAATTATTTTACAATCTCAGACCAATAAATGCATTTTAATAAAAATATGCATTTAGTATAAACTATTGAGTGATGAAGTCTCTTTTAATTTGAAATATACATATATAAATGTAATGTTATATGTAAATGTTAAAAAAATATTTGAAAAAAAATTATAATTAGTTAAAATTACTAATTTTTTGTTTACTGTTCATCTATGTAACAAAAGTATTTGGTAAAATTGAAATAAATTCTGTTTTTAATTTATCAGCTAATTATCTTAAAACAGTACAACCTAACAAATAAATGATTAAGCCTTTATGTTTTCTGGTACATCTGTATGATTGTACACTTTTATCAACACGTTACATTTAATAACTGTGAAACATGGTACGATTGAAGAGTACATTTAACAAAGTTGAAAGTGGGAAAATCTTACATATTATTATATAAATATCTTTTTCGACAGAAAATACTCCTGTTTTATAGTTTTTTCCAGTTGTATTGAGTTATTAATATGTGTAGATAAAACAGAAAACCTTTTTAACTAGTGAATGAGTAATTTTTATTATTTTATTATTAATCTTTAACTCCCTGAAAATTGGCATGAAAATTCAAGAGAAATTTGTTAAAATCTTCAAAATTAACTTTGTTTAAATCATTTCAAATAGTGTATATTATTAATCAAAAATATTCACTGGAAAAATTCTTTAATATTGCCATGAAAAATGTTTAAACCAAGCATAAGTTTATAAAAACTGTATTATAACTACTGACCACATTCTTCAGGTGTTTCATCAACTCCTTCTGAACAGCTCCCTATTCCATCACAGAATTCCCAAACTTTTAAGCATTTATTTCCCTTTTCACATAGCCTCACATCATGACCTACACAAGAAGCTGAAAAAAAACAGAATAAATGCAATAAATATAAATAACTTTCAAAATTTATAGAAATCTGTTTACTATTCCATAAATATAACATTACTTTAGAATCCTACAAATGTTGTTTATAAATGAATCACACAAAATTCACCAGTTAGAGATATTTTTTTTTTATTCTTAGATTACTTTCGGAATTGATTCTTACATAACATTACTTTCAGTATCATTATCACTCACATTAAAAATGTAAAATAATACTTTAAATATTAATGCAGGAGTAAAATCTAATGTTAAAAAAAAAAAATTTGCTTCTTATCAAATATAACATACAGATGTAGAAGTCATAAGATGATATTTTTTTCCAATCTTTTTTTCTTTACATTGATTATTATTTCTGTTTTAATTTAACTATTCTTCAGATTTAAATAAAATTTATAAAGATTGAAAGTATGTTCAGAACATACCAAAAGATTTCTTTTCAATGGAGAATGCTGTTTTTTTTTCACTCTATTTAATATTTCATACATCAATGAGCTGTTGATAATCAACACAACAGTAAGGATATATGTATATCTATGCATACGCATGGGTGTGTGAAATTCCATGAAAATCAAGTCAGCCATTCCGAAGTTATACTATCACAAACATTTATACATACATACATACAAGACTACAACAACAAATTATCCTACTTCTGCAGTCAGTTAAAAAGATATCTTTACAAACCAATCAGATATTGAAGAAGGCCCACTGGTACAATCCCAAAAGAACATTTGTACGTTAATATAAATTAACTTTCAATTTTCTGCCTAATTATCTACCAGTCAGTCAGTTTCTCTGTTCTTGCTTGCATGCAGTTCACATTTGATAAAGTAGTGACAATTATTAAAAAATTTTAATTGATTATTATGGTCTTTTTTAATACTTAAACCAATTTTTGTCAGAAAATTTAGATAAAGCTGGTAAGGTTAAGTTAAAGCTAGACTTAATGCTACTTTTCCATTAAACCAAAACTTCTTTGGTTCAAAGTTTATAAATGTAATTTATTGCCATAAAATAGTTTTAATACAAAAAATGCAAAACAAACCTTTTTAAAACGAATAATTCATGCAGGATAAATTCATTTAATAAACCTGGGTTTCAACAGATTAGCCATACTATAAATATTCATTTTTTTATAGTTAATTTTGTTTTACCTTCTTTTTAAAATATATATGTAAATCTATATCTCTACACAAAACACCAGTAATTATAAGATGTTCATCTTATACTGATATTTTGGCCGTGGCCCCCATTTTCTTTAAAAGGGTTCTACTGTATGTAAGATATTAAATGAGTATAGCTACTAGGGGTTAAAGGGCACTGGACCTTAAGCTCCCGTGAACACATGATAATTTGTTATAGTTAAGAATATAAACAAGAACAGTCCTGGCAGTCTGTAACCTGTGAGTTAATTATTAGCAAATGTCAATCACTAATCAATCGGTACCAATTATTTTCAGAAAATTCCCATTGCAGTTTGTCACTGATAACATGATGTGTTCACAACATTACTGTGGTCATATCTCCATGACATTATCACTAGTAAATTATACACATAAAGTTTTTATTTATTAATTAGAATCTTTAATATTTCTATAGAATGTTTATAAGAACAATCTGAAAAGTTATTACTGAAATTTGTTAATTAATTAAGGATGCATTATCTTAGTTTTATACACACACGCGCATGGGTGTATATTCAAAAAACAATAATTTAATCACTAAACATAGTAACAAGAAAACCTAACACCAATAGTTGATTTTTGCGGGATCCTGCATCATCAGTTAGTACATAATTCTATAATTGCATGAACAAATAAGAAACAAGAAATAAAAACTTAAAACATCCTACATTCCTAATGTAGGTTATGTTTGTTTTACATATTCCAAACATTGCCTTCTGAAGTCTTCTGAATCATATAGTTAATATGCTAGTAAAGTTTAAAAATTTGCACCTATACATGCACTGTGATTTCACTCTGTTTTCTAATTTACAATTACTTTGTCGAATGTATTGTGTCTGTGATTAAATATATCAAACAAGTGCGTAAATAATCTGGATAATCTCTGATACTTTGTGGAAATTTGAAAATTTAAAGAACATCAGTGAAATGTGACTCCAGTAGTTAAAACTATATTTTGGCTGTAAGTAGGGGATCAATAAAAGAACTGGCCCCTCATATATACTGTTCAATCTGTGAGAAACATCTGGCAGACTAGACTAGGGCTAATCAGCCCATGAATTTTGCCATACTAATGATATGACATGAACCAAAAGACCATTTGTCATACTGTTATTTCCGTATTAAAGAAGTTTCCGTATTAATTGTGAACTCTTTCCTAAATAGTGCTTACCATATTATTACAGAAATATTGCTTTTGGCAATGGCTAAACTTTTCGTAATCAATTAAACTCTCTTTAGTACTACAGTTTACTTTTCATTTTATTATTTCAATTTTGTTGTAAAACGCACTTTATTAAATTCAGTACAAGATGAGCAGAGTTTGAAGTTTACTGAACTATATATTTATTGGTCAAACAAAGATTCATCCACCCATTTTTGTATTTAGGAAACTTATTCTATTTTATTATAACACAAAAAGTATTATATTATTATAATTATAATTTTATTATATTTCTAGTTACAATGGTAACAGTAATTTACATTAAAAAAAAAAAAATCATTAACTTATAAGGTCTATGATACCCACACAGTTACTAAATTTGTCACCAGTTATATTTTATTTTTAGTCATAAAAAATAATTGATATTATAAATATTAAAAAAAAGACAGTAGGTTTTTACAAATAGTACTTACATTTACATAATTTTTCATTCTCATCACTTCCATCATCACAGTCCTTTATGTCATTGCACTTGTTTTCCTTAGGAATACACTTTCCATCATCACAACGAAAACTAGAACGTGTACAGTTGAACTTCACTGAAATAAATAATATAAGGTGTATGTGAGCGAATTATGCAATCAAAATAAGCACACTGGCATTAAAAATAGTTAAAATTACAATATACAAAAGAAAAAAAAAATGAAATGAGTTTATGTTGAAAAATTAAGAACTACATAACGAACGCTGTGTCTCATAAACACTGGGAAAGGTAAACGAGCGTATGATCGCCGATCGCATCCAGGATGAGCTTGAAACATCTAGTGGCTTCTCTCAAAACCAGTTCGGGTTCTTGAAGGTGAGATCCACTGTCGACGCCGTAAGACACGTCAGAGACCGTGCTGCTGGCACCCGGTGACGCCGAAAGATACCGTTGGTGGTACTCCTTGATGTCCAGAACACTTTTAACAGCGTTCCCTGGATTCTGATTCTGAAGGACCTGCGAGCCAAGGTATAAGAAATTATCTCCTGACGATAGTCAATAATTACCTCCACGAAAGGGTCCTGACAGCCGACACAGAAGAGGGTCCTGTCAAATTTAACATGTACGGAGGGGTGCCGCAGGGCTCGGTATTGGTCCGCTATTGTGGAATGTTGCGTAAGATGGCCTGCTGCGAGAAGACTTTCCTGCTACACGCAGCCGGTCGCTACGCTGATGACTGGCTCTGTTGGTATCCGGACATACAGAAGATCAAGTAGAGGAGACAGTAGAGGAGACTGGTAAGTGGGTGGCTTCGAAGAAGAGGACTGGCGCTGGCTCCTCATAAAACAGCTACAGTAGCCTTGGTTGGCAGAAAACACCTGAGGAGAATGAAGATACAGGTCGACGGCCATACTATTGAGAAAAGCAGTATTTAGGTGTATGGCTGGATCATTCAGGAAGGTTCACCATCCACATAAAGGAGGCGTTGGACAGACAGAACAAAGAAGGTGCTGGCTGACTTGGGTAAAGTATTTTGCAATAGAGAGGGGCCACGGGCTAGCAAGAGGAGTTTGCTGTTCTCGGTGGCCATGTCGATTACGCTACATGCGGTGCCGGTTTGGTACGAGGCGCTGGAGAGTAAGCGAAATGCGGGCAACACAGAGCATATATAAAAATTATGACCGCATCGAACGTGGCGACAGGAGTGATAGCGGTGTCCCCCCGATTCAT
>JAAAKQ030504244.1:0-40236 GCA_010016005.3 Zanna intricata | reverse complement strand
CCCCACCCTTCTGCTCCTTCCCTTCTTCGTGCAACGCCCTTCCAAAACCGGAAAGTTCAATATGACTCACCCTGTATAACCTGGACTGCATTATTTTTTATTTGGCAACAAAAAATAATTTTTTTTTATTTTGCATATCAAAATGTAATTTTAAATAAAAAATCTAAATTTGAATTTTCTAGGTTCTGAGAATTACAAAGTAAAGGATTGATGCATACAAAACCCTAAAAATGTTGCTGTTTAGTAAAACATGATACTGATGTCTTGATTCAAAAGAAAAATTAGAAAACAGGAATAAGTGAACAATAAAAATCAGTGCTAGAATAAAAATTCAAGAAACTTAAAACCTTTTAGAGGTTAAAACTGTCAAAAACATATTGTCAGGTAAGAGCTTAATTACTGTAAATTATGGTTAAACAGAAAATTCTGAGCTACAAATGTAAAATGACAGTGAAATATGACTCAAAATCTTCTTATCTGAAATCCAAATCACTAAATCTATCTTAAGCAGAAAACATAAGAAAGTTCCTTACCATTTTTTAATTCTTTAATTCATTCTTTATTCAGCAAAAATAATAAGTTGACCGAAGTATCAGTAAAGTATCAATTAACTTTTTTTTTATATATGAGGGTAAATCAAACTTAAATAGTAATTTTGCTATTCTATACAGCAAGCAGTTCCGAGCTGGATGTGGAAGTAAGGGGATAATGTTCAATGTGATAGAGAGGGGGAACCAGCCGCCTGGTTAGCTCCTCCACTCTACTGCCTGATTTAGTGGTTAACATGACATTGCAAATCAGCTGATCTCGAAGTCGAGAGTTCTACGGTTCAAATTCTGGTAAAGGTAGTTACTTTTTTACGGATTTGAATTCTAGATCTTGGATACCGGTGTTCTTTGGTGGTTGGGTTTCAATTAACCACTCTTATATGGATTTGAATACTAGTTCGTGAATACGGTGTTCTTTAGTGATTGGGTTTCAATTAACCACACTTCTCAGGAGCAGTCAACCTGATATGATATTCAAGACTACACTTCATTCACATTCATTCATACAATCCTAATTCATCCTCTTTAGTAATACCGGAGGCTAAACAGAAAAAGAGAGAGAGCTCCTCCACTCTAATCTGTACAGCAGCTGTACATCAGTACAGCCACAAGTGAGCAAGAGGTTCTGTCATAGAAAGACAGATATGAAATTGTTGAGAAAACTGTAACATCGGGGTTGGATGTCCTGCCGAGAATCGCTGACGGTGTCCGCCACGTGCGAACGAGGTAAAGAAAACGAGCGAGGAGATATATATAGAAGGCGGCCAGGAAGGTCGTGCGGGACTAGACAAAAGTGAGCGCGGGACTGCGTTCGTCCGCCGCGGAGGTCCGCGGGAAGGAAGATCAACAGCAACATCGAACTGTGTCCCCAAAGTTGCGGGTCGGTAGGTTACTTAAATTGTCGCTCTGGTAAGAAAGTAATCGGTGTGAAGTTAAAACAAAAGAATGTAAAGTAATCAGTAAAGTTTTCGTTTTTCTTTTAATCTATCAACATTTCAGTGATTTTTTTTGTGCGTTATCGTGCGTGTGGCTTAATCGCAACACTTGAACCTGACTATGGACGGTCGACCATATGTATGGACTTGTAAGTACTTAGGGTAATCATACAATAATTGTTCTTGACCGCAAATCAACAACAGGTCAGGTTGAAGATCTGTGAGAGAATTCTGAATTGATTTCAGCAAGAAGAGAATGATTTTTTGAGGTGCATCGTCAAATGTGATGAGCTGTGGGTACATCGTTACACTCTGGGATCAAAAATGGCAAGTAAGGAGGAACATCAATGTTATTATTAGAAAAAAAACAAGATCTAAGATGGATGAACCTCAAACAGGTAATTGGAAATTATAGTGATCTAAATTAAAAGCATCCATAAATTTAAATATATCACCCTTCTTCTTAGCGTAAAAGTGAGCCCCGCTATTTAAACTTTTACTAACCCATTTTATATTTTAGGCGTTAAAATCACCAATGACAAAAATTTTATAAAAACTCAAATCAATATTATGGATATTAAAATATATACATATATTTATCTAATATATTTATTAAAATATTCAGATGATCTCAGGCTTAAAATCAGAAGTGAAGTAATTGTTCCCTACAAGAAGATTAACCCTTCCATATAAACCTACTTCCATCCAGATGTATTCATGAAAGTCAAGGCACCTGACTTACTGGACCACACTGCAAGTACCACTATATCCATACTTCTTGCCTGATCTAAAGCTATAAAGTTGCTGCCGGCCTCCGTAGCCGAGTGGTAGCGTCTCGGCTTTTCATCCAGAGGTCCCAGGTTCGAATCCCAGTCAGGCATGGCATTTTTCACAAACGCTATAAATTCGTTCATCTCATCCTCTGAAGATATAACCTAACGGTGGTTCCGGAGGTGAAAAAAAAATAAATAAATAAAATATAAAGTTGCTATAAACATTGAAATGGTCTTCAAAATAATCAGAGTTCAAATATAGATCATTAAAGGCTGATCCCGTGACAGCAATAACATTATACAAGCTCACAGCAATAGATTGTAAACTGAAACAGAAAAATCATCTGCCTTAGTTCAAAGACCCCTAATGTTCTGATAAAATACCCTCAAATTATTTATATTTACCACCAATTGGAAAACTACAGTCCTCCTGCTTGAAGTTAATATTTTCAGAAGATACAAATTTCTGCTAAGATCTTAATGAACAACAGAACAGCAAAATCTTGCACTTATTTTCAAATAAGTGCAAAAGAAATGAAAGAGGCGACAGACTTATTGAGTTTTGCACAAAGTATAATTTAGTAACGGCCAACACCCATTCTAAAAATCATAATAGAATAATATACACATGGAAAAAACCTGGTGATACTGTAAGATATCAGACAGATTACATCACAGTTAAACAAAGCTATAGAAATCAACTCCTCGTTTGCAAAGCATATCTTGGAGCAGACATTGAAAGCAACCATAATTTAGTGATAATGAAATGTAGATAGGGGTTTAAAAAGTTGAAGAGAAGCTTAAGAAAGAGGAGGTAAAAAAGAATTTTGAGGAGGACTTCGCAAGAGGTAAAAAATAGCGAAAGAAGAGTGGATTAAAGAAAAGGGTTAAGAAGTGGAAAGATAAATAATCATTGGTAAAATAGATGGAGCATACAGGAAATAAAGGAGAATTTTGTGGTTCATAAATTAAAATCCATAATGTGTTAAATAAAGATGGTATACCGATTTATAATACAAAAGAAAAGATTGACAGGGGGTGGAATGTATTGAACAGTTATACGGAGGAAATGAATTAAAAACTGGTGTTATCAAGGAAGAAGAGGAAGTCAAAGAAGATGAAAAGGAAATACAATATTGAGATCTGAATTTAATAAAGCATTAAAAGATCTGCATGGCAGAAAGGCTCCTGGGATAGACAGGATACCAGCAGAATTACTGCACAGTGTAGGCAAAGAAGCGATAGATAGATTGTACAAACTAGTGTGTAATATTAATGAAAAAGGGAAAGTTCTGTAACTTTCAAAAAGAGTGTTATTGTAATAATTCCAAAGAAAGTAGGAGCAGATAAATGTGAAGAATACAGAACAATTAGCTTAATTCAAACAATTAATTGTTCAAATTAATTAATTCAAACAATTAGCTACTTGTGCATCAAAGATCTAAACTAGAAGTCTGCACAGAAGAATTGAGAGGAGAGTGGAAGAAGTGTTAGCAGAAGACCAATTTGGTTTCAGGAAAAGTGTAGGGACAAGGGAAGAAATTTTAGTGTTCAGATTATTAGTAAAAGGAAGAAACAAACCAAGCTGCATGAAACTTATACTTAGAAAAGGCATTTGATAACATAGACTGGAATAAAATTTTTAGCGTTTTAAATGCTGAAAACAATACTTGTATTTCACACTGTACTTGTATTTCAAATACAGTGTTAATCTTTTACTGATCACATATGTTTACAATGTCTGCATGAAGTAATGTATGTCCTTACCTTATGTTTTTGAAATTTATTTTTAGTATTGTATTCAATGTACTCAAGGTTGAGGATCTGGAGAGACATGCAGACATTTAATACACAGCCACTAACTAGTATTCTGTTTGGCTGACTAGTATTCAGCCAAAACTAAGTTGGCCAACCTGTAACCAATTTGCAAGTGTAATAATGCAACTAGTCAAAAGTTCATTTTTTTCACATCTGCATCATATTTCCTTTCCTGTTTCAAGCAATGAGATGGGTTAACAAAATGACTAGTTATTTATAACACAACATTGTACAAATATCAAACAAATATGTCTTGAAATTGATAAAACTGAATATTAGTGTTCTAATTAAACATTTATCTTTTCCATTTGTAAAGTAACAAACACACCAAACACTTTTAAACACAGATTGACTTTAGGTCAAAATATAATATGATAGCAACAAGAATAATGCAGTCACTTAAGCAAAATGTTTAATTTAATATTTCTAATGGATTTTACATTAAATACATGTGAAAACCCATAATCTGTTTACACACTCAAATCTGTTTTATTAATTTCGCAAACTTTTATAAATTTATATAAACTATTATAAATTAAGCATATGTAGTCTATTACAATCTGAATTAATATATTTTGTTTACTTCTCCCCACATGAACAAAAATTTTATATAGTGATATTTATATCAATATGTTTCAATTTTTAACTGTTTTCATAGTTATGTTATATCGATTATACCTAATTATCTACAAAAATTATTGATGTATTTTCCCCACTCACACTATAGCTACACTTTTACTTGCTGCAGCTACATATTTTGCTTAATTGTTGATAGGTTACACAACCTTGTTTTCTGCTAAATTAAGAAAATGTTTTCTTTTGTTTTTATTTAAATAACTCAGCCATATGCTAATTTATGTTAGAACTTTAATTGTGATTTTATTCTAAACTTAGCATTTTAATGATTTTTACTGTTTTACTATCTTAATCCATTTTACATCATTCTAATTTTTAATTATTTACTATGGTAATTTTGTATCAGGGCACTGATAACAACACCTTGTTATGCATCCAGGAAAAAAATTATTGTCAACATAACCTAATTGGTGGTCAGTTACAAGATGGGCTTAATACCAGAAATAACAAGGACCACCACTCGAAAGACAGTCATATACCATCAATGAGATTTCTATTTCATTCTATGAGCCCAGACAGGTGCAGCATACACTATTATAAATTCACAAACATATTAATACAGAACATGCATGGTTTTGAAATTACACTCCCAGTCATAGTTAAATACTCTCCGAATACCAAAGAAAACATTATTATAAGTCTTTTTTGGTAGCATATTGAAGGTGCTCCTTGAATCAAAGATTCTCATTAAGGATAACACCTAGATACTTCTGCAGCAGGATATACCTAGAGTTTGATGACCTGCCATTGACATACAAGGTTGTCATGTAACAGCCAGGCTGCCCTTGGAGAAACATTGTCATTTTTTCTGGGTTAAACACCATATTATGTAGCAAACTCCACAACTAGAGTATCTAACAAGCCTGGGCTACCCTCAATTCAATCTCATTCCTCAAATCTCCTCTTATCAGTAAAACCTATCATCCATATATGCAATGAAGTGGCATCCACTGAGTAACCTCAACCACATCAAACAGTGACATAACAGAATACGCAGACTTTTTTTTTTTGCCATATTAGGCAAAACTTCGGAAGACAAAAGGCCCTATGAGAAACAATTTAAATGTCTCATTTAATATAAACAAAAAAAAAAAAGTAGGTTATATGCAAGAAACTGAAGCCATTTTCAATGTAACCTTCGAATGTTAAACCCCTAATTTCATTCACTTTCATTACTTTTTTGTTAAAACACATGAAAATCTTCATTCTTACTTAATTTATTACAAAAAAATATTCTTAATAATGGCAGTGTTGACGGTTATGGATTACTTCCAAAAAAAAAAAAAAAAGGTTATGTTGCTACTGTACTAAGAATGAACGTAACAAATAGTGTTATATAATTACAACGATTTAACGTGCAATGAAAAAAAATACACTAACATATGAAAAATTTAGTAATTGGCGCTGATAAAACCAGAATAAATTGCCGAGTTGGTAACAGAGATCTTGAACAGTAAATCAAAGTAAGCACTACTAATTTGGTAATTAATAAGTTCAACGTGGAAAAACGAAAACACTTACGAAAATGAACTAGTCAGTAATCTGTAGAAACAAATTAAACGAGTTTACTGTAATTAAAAACGTCACAAAGCATAACTAATAATAAACCAACAAATTCAACTTTTAAAATACGCCATCATTCAATTTAATTACAGTAAAAAAAAAAAAGAAAAAAAGCAGCTTAATAAGCATTTTTATACTCTGACTGGGTACATAAAAATACGTGATATAGAACACGTCAATATAAGATAAATGATAAATACAAAAACAAATTATAAGTTAAAAAATAGACGGGTTTAATGTCCATATTAATTATTTAAATACAAACGCACGAGATCAATTTGAGCTTAAATACATTACGTTAAAAAAATTACTGCAAAATAATTCAAAATTCAGCTATTAAAAATATCAGAATAATTATAATATTTGTTCATTATTAATTATCCATAATTTTCATTTCCTCAATTGAAAATAATTTTGGATACTTTTGTACACGTTGTACGGAATGAAAATGTTCAGCAACATAGATGTTGTTTTTGTATGTTACATACAAAACATTTTTAATTTTTTTAATATAGATCGATTCAATTTAAGAGTTGCCAGAAATCTGATGGTCCATTATTGTATCTCAAAACTTAATACTGACATTTTTGAGGTAGCCCTAAGAGATGACTGTATACTTTATATGAGAATATATGTTGATATAATAAATATTTGATAATGATGCCGAACTTAGTTCTATAAAAGCACTTTAGAGAAAAACAGTAGGGTTCGATTTTGTTGTAAACGAAATCATTTTGATAATTGCACAAGATCTTTTAATCTAATAAAAAAATCCAGAAATTACCCTTTTTGGCTACAGAAATATTATCTTTATCATTAATGGGAACCATGCGATCAATAATATTACATCTACCCGAAAATCAGAATTCAGTATTGATAGAAGAAAAAATACTTCTTTCTATAATAAATTATCTAGTAGATCGGTCCATCGATAAAACCCTTTAATAAATTTTGACTCATTAAATATTCTGCTAAAGATCTTTCCATCATCAACTGATCTCCTAAAATCATATTTAACTATTACAAAACTTTTATGAAATCCATACAGTAATAAGAAATAAAAATTAAACTTAAGCATGCTTAACAAATATTTTGAAAAACAATGGCACATTAGTTTTTCTCTGTAACTAAAGTTGTCTCAAATAGCTCAATGTTACTATTATTTATAATAGCACTAACAGTAATTGTGTGTTCGTTGTAGTCATTAAAATCTAGTTCTAATGGATTAAGGAAATATTTTTTTGTTGAATGGTTGCAACAAATTTTTAAAATTTACAGTTCAATCATTCTTGCTGGCCAATCCTATCAATACTTGTTCTGCAACAGGTTTGCGCAAGAACACAGGTCTACCCCAATCATTGAACACCACAAGATACCTATAAAAAACTGAACCAATTTACCATACAACTCAAATCTTACAGAATCCTGTTAACCTTGTAGCAACATTACTATCATCCCCAGCATTATTACACTTGGACTTGAAAACAACACAACAGCATGCATCTAGACATTGAATTTGTTCACCCTCTCACCAGTATAGTTTGCATCTCTATGAGATTTGTATGTACTGAGAATGATGAATTATTATTTATCATTTTATCTTTATAAACTATTAAGCCATAATCTGGCACACTCCACAAATTAACTGTATGTTGTTATATTTATATGAATGAATTGTGATTCATGAGGTCATATTATATATTTATGACCTGTTCATAAACATTGGAGTATATGGTTATTTATTTGTAAGTACATAAATACATGATGTGATTATATCTCCATCACTGAATAACCTATGAGTAAGATGAAATTTTTCAACCTACTATATATCTTAATTATTATTATTTTTTATTTTTTTACCTCCAGAACCACCGTTAAGAAATATCTTAAGAGGATGAGATGAATGAATTGTAGTGTGTGTGAAAAATGCCATGCTTGACCGGGATTCGAACCCGGGACCTCCGGGGTAAAGATGCTACCACTCGCACCACAGAGGCTGGCACTATATATCTTAATTAACTTTACCATAAATATACAATAAACATTCTCTATGAAATGTGTATTGTATTTTAATTAGGAAGACTTAATTCAGATATTATTATTACACATAAAATTATGCTTATATATTAAATAAATAAATAATGCCTTCCTAATATTGAAGTATTCGCTTTCATAAGATATTCCACAGCATAATTTTGACCATTTGATTTTTCTTTGGAAATTAGCACTTAGGTATTTATCAACTATAAATGCCAATTGGAAAATATATTTTTTTCTTTCCCACCATTAATTGAATATGAATCAACATGTAATTGAAAAAATTAAAAATCATATATCATGTTTCCAAAAAATTTTTTATATAAATACATACTTATAACATAAATGCAATATATGTTTAATATTTTATAGTGTATGTAATTATATGGCTCCAAACATAATCTTTATATAAGTACATACCTACAACATAAACACGAATATATGTGCAGTATTTTATAGTTTATGTAATAATATGGGTTTAAAATATTACAACCACATTTTAAAAAAAAAAGAATAAACTTCAGATGTAGCAAAACTGTTTTAATTAAACAATACAGTAATGTAAAATAATAAATTTTATTTTCCAACTAAGATTAGATTTCACATAGATTACTAAAGATTAGTATTGAAGTACTATCTTTGATTTATTACTACCATTTTTGTTTTGATAACAAAATAACTTCTAGTATAAAGTATTTGGTAATTATAATTCTGTTATTTTTATAAATACAAAATATGGATTTATTTTGATATTTAACAGATTTTTTTTGTAATTTTTCGTTCTATTTATTATTTTTTTACATGAAAGATTACTGAAATATCAGCTGTCATTCATTTGTTTAAATTAAAAAAGAATTTTTTGGAGATTCATTTATGATTAGGTTTTTATTGGTATTGAAATCTTCAAAGTACATAAAGTAAAAATAAAAATAAAAAATAACAATCATTCTTCAAAAAAAGGACGTATTTTTCCCCAACAGGAAAGTTAAAAATGGTATTTACTAAGTGTAGGTGCATTACTTTGAAAATACTATACATATATATATATACATACACACAGTTTCGCTAAGTAATAGCAAGCTTGGAGTGGTGTTATTACCCAACATAAAATCATATTCCTCACTCTTAGTAATTTCCCTTACCAATTAATTGTTCTATTTTTAACAAATAAATGCAAGAATTTTGAAATGAAATATAATCGACTAATTCTGTACAGTACATTGTAAAATGTAGTAACAGATGATAAAATATTATCTATTACTAACAGTAGATGATATTGTAATTGATGGTTATTACTCTAACTTTATAATAACTTTAATTATTTACTGCAAAATGAATTATCCATTTAATTCCTCAGCTAGAACGCTCACCTCACTGTCATCACTATACTCAACGTAATTGTCACTATTATCACTGTCACTACATAAAGAGACAATAAAAGATTCTGTCAGAGAATCAATTAAGATTCTTGGCTCAAATATTCACCTTAGATTTTTTTAATTTTTTCCCAATAAGGTTTCCAGTGTTCACTGCTTATCAAATTCCTTTTATTTTCACACAGTTTCAGCACATCTGTCAACTAAAATTGTTTTCTTGTGGCTACATGTCGTTAACCCTGATCATACCATCTCGATGGATTTAATTCAGGAAGGTAAGGTGGAAACACAGAACTTGATGCCCACTTTTTCCAACAATTCATCAAATTAGTATTCTTTTCTGTGACTTTGGTTCAATTTAATTAGTTCATACAATTGTGGTTTACGCATTTGAGATCAAAATAGAATGTGATGTTTCTGTAGCCAAACAGTCGTGTCTTGTTTCTTTTGCTTGATGACACTGGACATTTTTCGGAAAGGTTATTATGATACAGAACATTGTTAATAATTACTATAGACTAGAAGGAATTTTAGGAACTAATTTTTCTTCAGCTCATTTGAAATAAATTTCAATATTCATACTATCATGACAATTACATTTTTTGATTAGGCTATCCAAGTTAACATTGTGTTTTGAATGAAACTCATTTCATCTCTAACAAAAATTGCAATTAAGCATTCACCTCTATTTATTGGTAAATGAAGTCCTGCAATACTGTTGTCAGTCCATGACTTTGACATTGAACGAGATGATAAAACATAGGATTCATCTAGTATATGATCGCCGGGTTACATTTTCCAAAATCACTGATTGCCTGCAAATATAAAATTCTTTTTTGCCTATATCATGTTTCTCAACTTAAATTTTCCTTTTGTTTTCTGTTTTTCTCCGCTTAAAACCTAATTCTTTCAAAATTCATTAAAATTAATTTTAATTTTCAATTCTTTACAGAGTTCGTTAACTGTTGGAAGCTCCCCTATCTTTAGATGAAATTCATTCACAGTTCGCCTAACCACATCCTTATCAAAATCATCTAACCCGGTAACTGATTTAGTATGTTTCTTTTTCTTCTTTGGGGTGATGAATAAACACTCTGGCCCCTTGGATCAGAGAAGTTCTATTTTAGGCTTTGAACCTGGGTTTTGGAAATGCTAAGGTATTTGCAGTTCTCTCTTAACACTTATTATTATTTAACTTATAATTTTATTATTGTTATTTAGTTGTAAGAAATTAAATTTAATTGTATAGCAACTGAATGCTTGTCATTTTTTTAATTTTCCTATGGCTAAAGATTCTTTCTTCATGAAATAATACACGTTCACAATTTTGCATGACTGTCTTCGAAGTAACCTTTCACCACAGACTAAATTACCATAATGTTCACATATGAATAACATGGACAAACTACTTTTTTTAAAAATTGTATCGTACATTAATTGACTATTTAAGAAAATACATGACACATGCCAAAAGAACCATACCAAAAGGTAGAACCATAGAATTGAATTTTCATATACATGGAAAAGCAAAAGAGAAACAAAAATACAATAAAAATAGTTGTTTTGTGTTTGAAACATGATGTCACTTTCTTAATATTGTAAATATGTAAAAATACATTGCTTCATTAACAGTATGCTTAGCATAGTAGCTACTATGCTTAATAGTATGTTTATGCTACTAAGAAATGACTGTTCATAGTGTTTAATTGTTTCAAAGAACAATAGTGTAGCAGTGACATGCTAGCTGATCATCCAAGCTTGCTACTATGTGGTGGTCACTGTACTTGCATACATGTACTGAATGAACCACAACATTCTTTCAGGACTTCCAGAACCTACTGTACTCGTTAAAATAATGGGAAAATTTCATAAGTTCATACGTCCTGAAAAGCATCATTTGAGAGTCACAACTAGAGAAAAACTTTGCTTGGATTTCAGCTACCCTCAGAGAACATGATATTCTTTCTTGCACATTTTTTTGTAAAACCAAAATCTTTGTTTTCAGTATTCTCATAATATTTGACAAATGTTAAGTATAATTATTTTTATAAATAAGAAACTAATATTACTGTTTTCTTATCTTATACTGTTAAATCACTGAACAGAAACAAGTTAGAAATGAAGATTGCCATTACTGTTGCATTGAAATTTTTTTTTCTTGTATGAATTAATTAAAATCTTACAAGAAGCTTATATTAAACTATAAACTGGTATAGTTCATTACTTTTCTGAAAGGGCAATATTGCCATTTTTGTATGAAATAAAAATCTTAAATTGAAACATATGTATGTAGATTTTTAACAGAAGTGGCATGTGGTTAAAAATGATTTACACTATGAATAAAAAAAAAACTAATAGAAAAATAATAATAATTTTATTATTATTTGTTAATAATTTTAATAGAAAAATAAAGATAAAAATAGATATGACAGAAGCAGTTTAACGTATGGTGGGACACTTAATATATATGTGCATAGTGGTTGCAGTTATCAATTGTGTTTATACAATAATTATTTTTTCTATTCTGGACATATTTAATGAAGGATCAGTGCAACAATTTTTCCTACTGCTTTTATTTAAATAATTGCTGCATGTATCTTTGTTATATTTTATGAAATGAAATGGGTGGATCTTCATCAATCCATGATTTACTAACTGGTGGATTTATGAAACATGTAACAATATTACAAATTAACGCATTAACTGCATAAAAGAAGAAATCACATTTATAAAAAATTCAAATAGTTATAGGTATTATATAAAATTACTGCATGCAGGAAGCCAAATGAACAATGAAGGTAATTTTATTGTATGAAGTCAATGATCAACCAGTTAAAGGTTTCATACATTAGCTGCATCCTTATTCAACTCCTTTCACCAAGCAAAGAACTTTATGTTTGTAGGTCTCAGTAGTTCTTTTCTGCCTTCTTTTACTTGACAGTGAAGCCATCGCTGTCAAGTGATTCTTCTAAAGTATAATCCTGTAGTTCACAAGATATTATGATTAACTTGGACAATGGTAGGAACTGGAAAAAACTATAAGAGTTTGGCAGAACAGTTTACAGCCACAAGAAGGTTGATTAAATCTTTTATGTTCAGGAAAAAACATTATTGTCACACAACCCAAAAGAAGATAAAAATGTTTTATTATCATTGATACAATTTTGAAAATTAATGAATGAATGAATCAGTCAATGAAGAACAGTTAATGAGAATAAAGAAGTACAGTAACATTTCATAATCAAACTAAAGGGGGAGATGATGACGTGGATAAATATGGCAATATATTCTACTGCAAGAACTTTTAATTTCCACCTCTCATACTCTTTTTCATGTCAAAAAATTTCCTCATAGTAACTACAAGTTCAGTGCAACTTCTCTTAAAAACAAAGAGGCAAAATGCTATGAATATGAATGGCAATTTGGTGAAAAAGCAATATTTGAACAAACACATGTGTATGTGTTCCAATTCCTCAGAAAAATTTAGATGCAAAGTATACACCAGGAAAAATATGTTTAAACTAAAAACATCATGTTGCATGTGTTATGTACTTAAAACTCGAGCAAAATATTTCCGAAAATTTTATCATTGAGTTAATAACCACCAGAGGGCTTAAGAGCGAAGGCAGTCATTAGTAATTTTTCCATTGACAGAATATTCTCTTTTACTCATTTTTGTAAAAGTCTTGCTTCAAATTTGTTTTAATTTTTTTGAATGTATTAATTTGCTCATTTTAAATACGCTTACATATTTTATTATTACATGTGTAATTCTTAATGATAACATAAAATATATGTTTATTTTTAATTCCTTTATACAAATAGTGTAGTTGTAAAGCTCAAGTGAGCTACATGCTAAAAGTTACTTTTACATTAAATGAACAATAATGATGACATACAGCACCATCCATTACCAATTTTGTTACGAAGTTCCACGTTATTATTTATTAATTGTTAACAGATTCTGTATAACGAATTCTTTCTTTGTTTCCTTTTTCTGTTTAGCCCCCGGAACCATCGTAAGGTATTTCTTCAGAGGAAATATATGTATGTATGAATGTAAATCAAGTGTTGCACAGTCTCAGGTTGGCCATTTCTAAGACGTGTGGTTAATTGAACCCAACCACCACAGAGGCCTCGCCGGGCAAAGTGGCCGAGTGGTAGCGTCTCGCTCTTTCATCCGGAGGTCCCGGGTTCGAATCCCGGTCAGGCATGGCATTTTTCACACACGCTACATTTCATTCGTCTCATCCCTCTGAATAAATACTTAATTGTGGTTCCAGAGGTTAAAAAAAAAAAAAAGAAAAAACCACCACAGAACACCGGTAACCACGATTTAGTAATCAAATCTGTATAAAAGTAATTGCCTTTATTAGGATTTGAACCTCAGAAATTCTCGGCTTCGAAATCAGCTGATTTTTGTCCACGAGTACAGCACTGGGCAAACCCGGCGGATGCATAACTCATCCTGTATTTCGATGACTATATTATGTGAGCAAAACATACTGATGAATGACTGTTTTTGGAAATATTTTTCAAATTTTTCTTACATAGATTTTATATATATATATTTTTTTTCTTTCCATTCTTGAAACATGTATCCAGAAAAAGAATATTGGGAAATTTAAGATATTAATTATTTAGTACAGCTAAATAAATTGAATGACCTGTAAACTAATACATTTATAATATTTTTCTATTCTCTTAACGCACATCGGGCTGTTCTATTGGTTAACTCGTCGTTGCAAGTCAATTGTTTACCAACTCAAGAATCGACGGGCTGAGCTGTACAAAACTTCTTTATTTCCATACCATCCTCATCTTACTGGACCATGGGGAGTTGCTTATTGTTCACTAGCTGAACAGATTGCAACGTACACATTAGGAAGATATAAGTGTAATAAGTATTTTGTATTAAGCATCATTATTTTGTTTCGATTTAAATTGTGTATTTTGGCAGAACTGTTTAATAATGCCAATGTTTATGATAGATTTAGTTTGATTATAGTTTTTTGTAAACTTGTAATTTTACGTTGTTTTCTAAAACAATTTGTGTAAAAGTTTGTACGCAGTGTTTTTATTTCTCGTAAGTATTTTCGTGTATTAAATTATTTTTCATAAATTGTTAATTTGAGTAGCAAGTTAAGAGTACTTGGAATCTCTTTGAGGCTATCTTCGAAAAATATGTAATAGAATAAATTATATTTTGAATTAATTTTTTATTTTTTTAATTTTAATATGAATTACCACATATAAAAATTCGGTTGTTAATATGTAACCCATATAGCAATATGCAGTTTGACAAAATATCATGTTACACCATCCATTGTTGTTTTTTTTGCAATTTAGTATGTCTCCAGTAAGCAATCATACCAGAAGCTTCTTTAGTACCTGTATACCATTCGCTCCCAGGTAAACGTGAATTTGCTTCTTGCAGATACGAACATGTAAATTGCTTGTGTAGTAAGAACTGACAACATCTTTTGATTAATTGTAAGAAATATATCTAATAAAAATACCTCTGTGTGATGATATTTATATGTTGTACATTATTTTGCTCACAACATTTTGTCAATGCATAAGTACAGATCAGTAGCTATGTAAAAGAATGAATGTTAATTGCTAGTATTAAGAAGTTTTTTTTAGTGACTAATTGTATTTCCTAGTAATGAATGATCCATCTAAAATTGTTTATTTGAGCCCTTTAATGTTTTGCAAGGTAATATATTCAGTAGGTAATGTATTCAATGTAGTCAGATGAGGTAATTGTTAAAGCAGGCTTGTAATGTGAAAACACTGTTTTGTGTGTGTGAATGTATGACACTAGTCTGATTTGGGTATGATGATATCTAGGAAGTTTGATAGTTTATTTTATTTAATTACCATTGACTTCCTTATAAAAGGTAGTTGGGTTTATGATAAAAAGCAATAAATAAACGAACATAAATATAAAAAGTTTTCTAAGTAAATTTGTCATTAAATAATATTTATTACTTATTAATAGTTAAAGTTTACAGCAGACTAGCAATATTTTTGAAATTAAAATGAATAATGATAAGAATGAAAAGAAGGTAGTGGTAGGTAGATAGAAATATTATTGTAAAAAACACAAATAATCATCTTTATGAAGACGTTTTTATAAAATTTATATTATTTCACTTGTAGTAGGCAATCTACCACTGTAGTTATTTAGTTCTTAGATGCTACCACTGAAATGCTATATTGAAATAAGGAAATAAATACATCTATACTACTATGTATAGAGGAAAAGGGTATTTTTTTTTCAGGATAAACAAAAAACGTACTTGATCAAAAAACCAAATTTTTACATATGTTTCTTGGCATAACTGAGAAGGTTTGTAGATATATTTCGTCTCGAAAACACATTAAAACAACAATAAAAGAAAACAGGTTAAAAAGCTAATTCTTTACTGCTTCCATACATAATATGGTGACTCTCCATGAGGCAGCAGATACATTTTGTTTGGACAACAACGTTTTATGAAGTATATTGGCTCATGGCGAGGCGATGGACCTGTTATGCTATATTCAGTCTACTTAATCACAATAGCATAAGCTGCTGATAATTGTTAGTTATTTAACATTAGACAATTTTAATTAGTTTCTTTGATATACATGCAGTAGTTAGGTTAATAATGCAGCTGTATTCAATTTGTCAGCTGTTATGATATATTGGTTTTGTGATAGGCGATAAATATTTGATTATTCAAATTTATTTATTTTTCTATCTGTTTTAGAAGTATTTGTTGAGTCATAATTATTTAATTATTGAGATTTATAAATAAGATTAATAAATAAAGTTAAATAATAATGAGAAAATAAAAATTTAAATATATAAAATATAAATTAAAATAATCTACACTTAGAAATAAAATAATCTGTAAATTAATTGACTACTTCTAGCGGGTGAGAGCATAAAGTAAAGCTCTGCCTTTAGCATGGAGGGAGCTGTGTGCAGCCACCTGGCCTGTGTGCAGCTATGGTAATGGACCACCATTGCCCCACTGTACGCAATTGCAGCCAAAATAAAAATATCAGCACAAACGACAAACATACCCTTGCACCTTCATTTTTATAGTTAATGATTTTGGCGGTATTTTTTCAGCAATTAATATTTGATTATTTAAATTTGTTTATTTATCTATTTTGGTGGTATTTGTTCCGTGATAAATGTATGATTATTAAAATTTATTTATCTACCTATTTTGGCGGTATATGTTGAGTTCTTTTTCTAAAATCATGCCAATATGGAAGAGACATAATATTGATAAAAAATCTGCAGATGTGAGGGTCTACATCATGTTTACGTGAGACTATGGAAGAGTGTGAGGATGTATTTTATGATTCTGTACAATATAGGAAAGCCATTTAAAGTTCAGACCTGCATTTGAATATGATTCTCATTTGGATTATATTAATAGTAAAGATTTACAAATTGGTCTAGTGATTAAGATTTGCAGTCATTATTTTGCAAAAAAATGGGAAGGTAAAGCACCTTGCATATGTTATTCTGGTGGGAAAGTTTCACTTACACTTAATGAGCTACCAGAACCAATCAATAGTTTAATTTTAGGATTTTATCCTTTTTCAAAACATTTTCTTGATAATGTTGGAATACAACACTTTATTTCAGAGGACTTATTTCAGTGCTAAACAAATTGTAGAAGGGAATTTTATGTCTACGTTTAAAATTCAAGGTCAAGCTTACCATTCCATAGGAAATTTATTGCTATCACCTGGTGCCAATTGCCAATTTTTACAAATTTACTTCTTTTCAATGCTGATAAATTTCTCTTTGTACTAATATTTTTCAAAATTTTAAGTAGAAACCTATAACATCATTCCTGCAAGTTTTGCTGTAAGATAGTAATTTGATCAGAGAGTTTAAATGCAATATTGACAGCACACCTTTGGGTAATGCAGAAGATTTTAAATTAATAATTCATACTGATCGGGTACCTGTTAATCAGCATAGGAGTTGGTGTAATGCTTCCAAGTACTAAAGAAGTTGCTGTTTTCCTGGTTGTTGGAGATAAAGGATCTAGAAATATAATCTTACATAATAATGTTGATCAAATGCAACATGGGTCTCAGCTTCATCTCTCTTAACAATCCTTTACAATATCCCTTTATGGTTTTGAAGGGCGAAGATGGTTATTGCCTAACTATTCTGTTAGGCAACAAAATAAAACTGTTTCCTGCATGTAATTTTATGGTTATCGATTTATGGTATGAGATAACTGACAATTTTTAAATTATGACAGAAAGTTGTATAATCAATATTGTGTTTACATGGTGGCAAATATGATCACTGAAAGATTAAAAGAAATTCATAATAAAAAGAAAAATACATGCTGATGGTTACATTCATATTTGAGATATTGCGCAACAAGACACCAGTATTAATGTTAACAATGTGGGTCATAGCTTCCTCATCTTTTACTGATTTACCATAGTATATGCATGAGAAATCTCAAAATGATATGACATACGTGTGTAAACATGGGCTTCCAGATTTATTTATAATTTTTACGTGCAATCCTGAATGGCTAGAAATAAAAAACGAAGTATACACTGGTCAAAAATCTACTGATAGACATGATATTATATCCAGTTTTCGACTTGAAAATGAAAAAACTCCTAGACCTCATTAACAAAAAAATAAATACTTGGTTTGGTCAATTGCTGTGTGCTAAGTGTTGATTGACAAAAATGAGGCTTACCTCATGTCATGTATTGGTATGGTTAGTATCTAAAATATGACCTGATGAAATTGATCTTACCATATCTGTTGAATTTCTTGATAAAAATGTTGATCCATTATTATAGCTGTATTACATTGTTTGTAAATATATTTGTGACCATGTGGTGATATGAATAGCTTATCACAATGCATGATAAATGGAAAATATTAAAAAAAGTATCCTTGAATCTACATTTGAAGCACCCAAATTGCAGATGATGAGTTACCCAACATAATGCAGAAGTTCAGAGAATGTAAGTCACATGACAACTATAAACATGCAAGGTAATGTAATTGATATTGATAATAAATGGATTGTCCCACATTGTTCACTATTGTTATTTTGCCTATATTATTATTATATTTTGTTATTGTTATACTCACATAATTGTTGAATTTTACAACTCTGTGCAAGCAGATTTGCTATATCTGCAAATATATTACCAAAGGTTCAGATCAAGTAACTTTTTTGGTTGAAAATAAAAGAGATGAATTGAATTAATACATTAATGGTAGATGTATATGTATTTCTCTTTGTCCCAGTTGGTGATTTTTTGACTTTCCAATATATCTACGTTACCCCACTACTGTTTATTTAGCAGTTCACTTAGAAAACTATAAGCATATTTATTTCACTGAACAAAATCTCAAATCCTTGAAAGTTCACAGAGATCCACTCTTATTGCTTTTTTTGAGCTTCATGTGTCCGATGAGTTCACTAAGGTACTGTTATACCCTGAAGTTCCTAGATACTATAAAAAAAATTAACAAGAAAAGCTAGAACTGACATCAAAGGATTTCCTGGAATCGAAAAGGATGCTGCTCTAGTTAGAATATATACAGTTCACCAATACCAAAGTGAATGTTTTCATATGCGAATGTTATTGCAGAATGTTATTTGCATCTTTTGATTACTTGAAAATTGTTGACGATGTGCTACATCAAACATATAAAGCTGCTTGTGCTATACTTGGCTTATTGGAAAATGATAATCACTGAAAAGACACGCTTGCTGATGCTTCTATCTGTCAGTCATTGCCTAAATTTATGGAAATATTTGCAATTCTATTAGTTTTTTGTCATCCTGCCCAACCGGATGTACTGTGGGAAATGTTACAAAAAGATTTTTGTACAAATATTTTGTATCAAATCTGACATCAAAGCAATAATGTTAGATTACAGTTTCAGAGATCTCATTGCGATTGACGATTGTCATTATGTTAAGTGAGAAATACTTATGTGATATCAGTTTACTAACACTAATGTGTGGTAATCTGATGTGTGGGATCATTAATGTTTATGATACCATGTTAAGATATTTGTAACAGAAAGAATTTTTAAGTATTAATCTTCCTAAATTAGTACTAGTTCAACATCAAGATTTGATGGTATAAATGACAGGATTGCTAGTAACCCAAAGATTTTTTTCTTAGATGCTCCTAAAGACGTTGGGAAAACTTTCTTAATCTATCTGCTTCTTGTTCAAGTTTGAGCAACAAGCTCAAATCTGCTTGATGCAGATTTGTGAGTAGAGGAAATGTATTTTCAAAGACATATTACATTCCATAGCTGTGTATGAAGTAAGAAGTTGTTTTACAATATGGCTCATATTTTAGCCATTGATCGAACCCTTCGAGATATCAGATCACCCATCAAAAAAAATTATGGAAAATATAGTTAAAATCTGAAAAATTTGTAATTTTGCATAGCCATACCTGAGTTAGAATGATTTTACTGATGCTTTTCTTTTATATATAGCCTCAGGCACATCTTGAATTAATGTCCAACAGTAATTGGCTAGTATGTTAATATTCCATTTCCCTTAACAGTGGTTTTCCATTACCGAAACGTCTAGGTGGAAATGTTCACGTATTCTCATGTAAATGTATTTTCAAAGACATATTACATTCCATAGCTGTGTTTGAAGTAAGAAATTGTTTTACAATATCATGGTAATTGTTGGATTTTTGTTTGCCGAGAAAATTTTTGCAAATGTCTTTAAATGAAGTCCAAGCTGCACTTTCTACATTACATAACATTGAGTTAAATTATATAATCTTTGACCAACTCTCTTATTTGAGAACCAACAAATATTCCTTCTTTAATTTTTCCTTCACTGGCATTCGGAAATTTCTGCCTGATGTACAAAAATCTGAGACTATCCTTCATTGCTTTTACAAAATTTTTCATTAGTCTTAGCTTGATATGGAGAGAAGGTAAAAACATTTTTTGGGTTCAGCTCATGAATAATATTTTTCCCATTTGGAGTTATCTTGTTTCTTCCACTCTTTGGTAACATAATGTTTATCCCTAGCTTGGCTGTCCCATTCGCAAAGAAAGCACATATACTTAGTATACCTATGTACTTAGTATAGAATGCTAACAAAAAAGCTATAATTTTCAAATCACTACATATGTTCCAGCTACGTTTTTTATAATTTATATTTTCTTGAACATCTTTCATCACGCTGTATGTCACTTTCAAATTAATACCATAAATGATTGGTATCAAAGGATATTTATTACTGTTGTGTAGTAGTCACTTTTAAGTATACTTTATGAACTTGTCGTAAATGCAACATAAGGTCATTATTTGTACAATAAATCAAATTATTTTCATCAGTAAAGTACTGAGAAAGTTCTTTTTGTTGGCTTTGTAAACCCAACATTTTTATAATTTTTTAAAGTAAATTCCAACTTTGCAGTTTTTATTCTAACAATTCAGCTTGATTTTTTGATAAATTTAAATACCTAACCAAGCCATTTAATTCACCTTGTAATATAAGATGTGGCTTATTGGAAAATAATTCAAAATTAAATTTGTTGTTGTCTTCTTCAGTATTGCCTGATTCTTTGTTGCTGCTTTTGAAACATAAATCACAGATGGCTCAGGAACTGGAATAATTTTACTATGAGGTACAGGCCTGATTACAGATTGCAATGAAGGATATTTTACAGTATGTTTTTTTTTTTTTTAGAAATTCCAGACGTACTTGTTGAACAAAAATAATATTCGGTTACATGATCCTTTGGTTTATGCCAAACCATAGATACACCAAATGGCAAAGCCTTCTGTTTACCTTTCAGCCATCCACTTAAATATATAGAAAAATTATTGCATGTTATATGAGGAGCCCATGTCTTATCCTGATCACCAATTTTACACTGAAAATGATATGTTTTTCTATTAAAGTTGAAATGTTTTTTATATTTGATTTTATGGTAAACTCATCACATACATAACAAAAGGCATCCACATCATTGATCCACATAATGTTGTGGCGTTATGACACTGCATTGTTTACAAACTTAAGACAACAATAAGACTGCACAAAATTAATTCATTCCTAAATCCAGTGCTTAATACAAACAATATAGCTGTGTTTTCAGCCACCTGTTTTGACCTGGACATATTGATTAATCTTGTCCATGAAGATGAAGGCTCACTCTTCGTATTAGATATGATGTCATAATTTGTGATATGATATGACTTAATTTTTTCTGGTATATAGTTTTATTCTAATTAGTCTAGTATTGTTTATTTATAGCTTACAAACTATGTTAATGAAGTTAAACAATAAAAGATGAGCTAACAAAATTCAATATAGGAACTTAAAATGCTAACTACGTTGAAAAATGAAAAAAACCTTTAATTAAAATTTGAAAATTTTTCAAAAATGGTGTATGATAGAAAGATTCTAAGTTCATATTCATTTTCAGCAGACAGATTAAAATCATGTATCGCATATCAGGAAACAATTATGACGACCAGAACAAAAAAGTGTTAAAGACATGTTGCTATTTATCAACAGTAAGTTTTAAGTGTCATATTGAAGTAGTTCAATGTTTTAGAATTGTATTTGTTATGAATAAAAATGTATATTTTATTAATCAGATTAAGATTAACAATTAGCATAAAAGTTTGCTTCTGTTAATTTCTCAAATGTGTGTACCTGGTGATGTTTATGTTTAATATATGCAATACATTATTACTTATTATATATGCAATATTGTTTTTATTATGCACAAAAAGTTTACTGACATTAAACACTGTTGCCGGCCTCCGTGGCGCAGTGTTTCGGCCTTTCATCCGGAGGTCCCGGGTTCGAATCCCGGTCAGGCATGGCATTTTTCCACACACGCTACAATTCATTCATCTCATCCTCTGAATATATACTTAACTGTGGTTCCGGAGGTTAAAAAAAAACTTACCACATGCGTAACTTAACATCGGCCGACGCAACGCGGTAGCAACTCAGATGTCAGCGGGAATGCAGTATACGTACTCGGGTACATAGGCGGCACTGCCACCTAATTCCTAGCTGACCGCGCAGATCCCCACCATAGCGGCACTACGGTCCCACCACTATAAGAAAAGAATACGACAACAATAAAAGAAGATTCACTGGCGTGAATTTTCAATTCATCGTCAACCATCGCCAGGAGAAGACCAAGAAGAAAAAGAAAAAAGTAGAACACAGAAGTTCCTTGACCGGCACAACGTGAGACCACCCGGCGGATGCCAGCATCCCCGCCGGAGCATCAGGCCTGGCCGGCCCGCTAAGGGAGCCGCTGGATACGGACGCTACCTTCCCGCTTCAGCTCGCCGGGATTGAATCGCCCTGACCAGCAGGAACCGGCCCAGCGTAGGATGGCTCGGTGAATACCTACTCGCCCGCGCCGGCGAAAGACGACCGACGCCGATCCGACACTGCGCTCTGAGCTCCACCACTGCCACACTGTAGTGGGAACCCAACTGTCGCTGATGGAAAACCCGGTCTTATTTCAATGGACGAGCTACTACCCGAATTCAGCCAAGTCGACTTCGCCGGAGACCATGTTCTGGACCCAACAGCTCTGCTCAGAGCTAATGCAAAAACGGCTCTTGTCAGGACTGCCACTCTAGAAACCTCAAACAGCCTTTTCAGGGATAACACAGGTTTTGAACTAAAACGAATTGTCAAAGCCATTCGGTGACAACAGCCCTTCTCAAGGTCACTACAAGGTTTTAAACTACTATGAACCGCCGAATCCATTCGGCGACGAAAATGCCCTTTCAGGACTACCACAAGGTTTTAAAGTGCCACATGCCATTGAAGCCATTCTGTGACAACATAAATTTGAATATTTCAACAAAACCCATATTTCTTATAAATCTAGATCATACTCTTTTTAGTTGTGCAATACCTTTTTTAACTGTTGAAGTAAAATAACTTTTTATCTGCAGAATATATATATATATATATATATATATACATATATACACATACACACATATACATTTTTTGTTTTATCCGTAATTGCAGGATACTTAAAAAAAAAAAATTGATTTCCTTTACATTTCAATTTTTAAAAGCAATTTTTTGAAGTATCCATTTTTGACATTAATTACATTCAGTACAATGGTTATTCATTTTTAGCCTCCTATTCAAAAACATTAATAACATTGTCAGTAATTTTTGTGTAATCAGAATTACTCCCCATTTATCACGTTTTGTTTTATTTTTCTTATTTATGAAAAAGTACTTTTCTCTAAAAATATATACATGTATATACTAAACCCAAATTACACAGACAGTAACAGACATAGACAGTAAGGTTTTAATTAGAAAATTATTATAGTTAATGAAGTTTACTTTTACTGCTGAATTGGACTGACCTATTGAATTTATAATATGTATGATTTTTTCAAGGTTTTCATAGTGTAAAATTTCTTTTACACACTTTGTGTGTCTAGATATTTTGTGTACTTTTTTTGTCGGCGTAGTAGAAACTTTTTATAGGCACCATAAGGTCTCAGACCCCATGGTAGTATAGGACTTGCTAAAACTCCTTGCAGGCCTGCCCACTAAAACCTCCTCTCTGTCTACAACATGGGATGTCAGGCCCACTGTACAATGTTATTACAGTACCTCATGTGTTCATCCCTGGACTTCTTACACCTGCTTTGTTTGGTTGCTATTAATCAACATCATTTGATTAGCAGCATAGTTTTTTGGGGCAACCATGCGGAATTCTCTCCCCCATGATGTTTCCCTGTGCTGCAAGAATAATTGCACATGAACACCTTGTTTCTGTGGTATCCTCCTCCTTCTTGTAATAACACATTCTGTGGAAAGTCTCAGCATCTGCGCACAAAGATATGCTTTGAAACACTTAATTCCTTACTGATTTTGCCAGTAAGAAACTAGGACAGTCACACCCCAGTTTCTTGTGATATCAGTACTGCCATCTCTGAAGATCAGTCTATAGATCCATCTTTTTTTCATTGACTGATCTGATTTTTCCTGCATCTGCAGACAATTTATACCTCAGCATCTGCCTTACCCACTCCCTGAACATCTCCAGGGGTACAATTCTGACCAATATGCTGGCTGCATTGCACAAAACAGTTCTGTACCCATAGCTTATCTGTGAAGAGACAGTTCTGAGGACCAATCCAAGAATTGCATGGGCTCTTGCTTCTCCATTGCAATGGACCAAATTAGTGCTTCGTACAAAATTTAGCTAGCTCCAACTGGAACAAGACCCTCCCCTGCGATGCATGGGGATGTTGGTCGTTATTCAACTGATGGTGGCAACTGTTTTCTCGGCTTTGACTGATATTTTTACTTCATGTCTCTGGAACATTGCATTCTTATCTATCCATATTTTTAGGTACTTCATGCAGAGAAGTGTGGATTACCATGGTACTGACCCCAAACAAAACAGGAGTCGGCTTACGCCTACCTGAGGCTATGACTATTTGGAACTTAATTGGCAAAAACTGAAGTCCAACCTGCAGACACGAGGCAGTATTTATTGCCTTGTTCCCAGTGTTCATCACTGTCAGTTCTAACTTGGTCATCATAGGTGCCACATTGTTGGCAATTCTGGACAGGGCTGCTCCAACGAGAAGCATGACATACAAGACTGTCATAATTGCATGCTTGGTCAGGATGTTTTTATGTACCATCATGGTTGTATGTGGAAGTGTGATTTAAACATTTTATTTAAATCATTATAAGTAGTCATGATTTTAATTATAACACCAGACATTAATATATTTATTAAAAAATAATTATATATACTTGTATACACCGGTACTGAAAACAGTTAATTTTTAGATATATTCAGGTCTGTTGGTAGGGAAGTTAATTATAAATCATAGTTTGCACTTTGTCCATTTCCTTTTTGTCTATGGCGGTCTATCTAGTAAACAAATGCAGCTAATTTTGTCCTTTTAGCCATAAACTCTGTAATATTTTCTATGCATTTCAAGCTTTTATTTCATTGGTTTCTCTTCCACTGCTTTTCCATATTTTGTATCCTCTCAATCTCACTAATATATTTGCTGATAGATTTATTGTTATTTAATATTATTCACAATCATTATAAAATAAAACTATTAAAAAACAGCAGCAATTAATTCATTATTGAAACCTAACCAAAAAAAAACATTGTGAGAAACAAATTTTGTAAAAACATGTTAAAATAAATAGTTAAATAATACAAAATAATTAAACTAAACAAAGTAACAGATTTTTGAAGAATTTCTTGTATAAAGATATATAGCATATCGGTTACATGTCAATATTTAACAAAAATTATGAAGGTTTGTGGGATTTCAAAACTCTGAATATCAATTAAAGTATGTAACCATGAATTAAAGTTAATTAGAACAGCTAAAGAAAATGTTTGAAATTGATTAGTCAATTTTGGCACTGAAAAGGTGAAATTCATCAGACATTATTTGAAACATTTACTGGGTTTGATTATTTCCTTACATACAGGTAATGTTAATTTATCTTATTGGTATGTGATGTACTTAATTTTTTTTTATATATATTTTTTTTTTTATACAGACAATGGTTACATTAATCAGCGAGTCATATCTAGATGAAGATCCATTTTATACCAACATTAAACTTGAAATAAAACTGGAGGTAAACAAGAAAATTGAATGTCTATTTCTATCTATTGATCCGATGGAAGATCGCTTGAAATCTGAGCATGTAAGTTACATATTTGGTTGGTCATAATTTACTTCAGTGTGGATTCAAAGTTTTAAATGCAATGAACTGTTATGAGTTTTTATTTATTTATTTTTTTGGCAATAGTCACCAAAAATTGCAACTTAGTACTCGTGACTTATATAACTATTTGAATTTTCCAGGATTTTTCTGGGTATGAGCTCTTCTTCATTACTTGGTAGGTAACCGTTGGTTAAAATACAGTTACTCTTAGAGTGACAGTATATTAATAAGAAGTTTATTTTAAATAAAATTTATTTTTCAGAGTCGCATAACAATAATATTAATTTATGTAGCATTATAATAACACCTGTATTGAAATTATTATTAACAATACAATTTGTAATAAAAAAACTATTATCACCAGATACAGTTTTTATAGAGTAAGAGCACTTACCTATTTGTCTGTAATGCTTTCAGAGCCTGGAACTTCATCATCAGCAGACTTTTTACTTTACAAATTATATATAATATGAAGAAATTAAAATATTATTGAATAACATAATAACATATAAATCAAACTTTTTTAATTGTAATAAACTATTAAAACATTCATTAAAATCAAATTATTAAAATTTCAGTGAGTTGAGATATATATATATATATATAAATTTAGTAAAATGAATTCTTTTTTGTCCATATTTCCCTCTGTACCAATTAGTACTCAAAGCATAAACAAAATTCAGCACAATCCACCAAAGTAAAGAATCAATAAGTGATGTTATCTTATCTTATTTTTTTTTTTTTTTTTTTTATAAATCAAAAGTTTGAGGAATTAACTCATCATCAGTTGATTAAATTAACTGTGATCAAATTGAAGTGATCAAATTGAAATTTGATTACAAATAAAAACTTTAATAAAATTTTCTAACATAATATTATTCCATACATGACATAATATAAATAGTCAAATTAATTAAAATAATTAAATCTTTAATTTTAAAAACATTAAAGGGTCAGTCCATTTCAAATCATCCTAGTAAAAATTAGAATGAAACCCATGGTCTCAGAGTGTCATGAAAATTTTTTTATTTGCCTATTTGCCACCTTTATTAACCGTGTAAAATTTATTTTGATACCTTAAATAAATTTTAAGTTATTAATTTGTTAAAAAATATGTTTGTTGTTTCCAAAGCTTTTAGTAATTGTGACATTGATTTAGTAAAAAAAACTTGTAATTTTGTCAATTTTCATCATATCACAATGGTGTATTCAGTAAAGTTTTCAGAAACATATACAGAATAAGGTAAAAATGAGTATAGCAAGTTATCTCTTAATTGCTGCAGTAAATATAAGCTCAAACATAAATTTCATAATTTTTTTGAAGAAAAAACACAAAATTTTTAAATGCGATTTAAGATAAAAGGCAGTACAGTAACCAAAGTATTTTTTTTTTATAATCCTAAAAGTATGAGCAAGTTGGTTCTGGAAGAAAATTGTGGTTTTTTGACTGTCAATTCATTTAATACATCATGAAGCAACTGATAAATAGTTCACATTAACATCCTATAAACCAATTTATGGCTCATTTCTAAAATATAAATTACCTTCTGTATTTATTTAATTTAGCACATAAGTTTGTGTATTGTACACAAACTTTTTAATCATTGAAACTTGAAAGTGTATTAATTTTTACTAAACTTTAAAAGTTAATGTACAATGAATAGAATAAAATCTGTGAATGAAAGAATAATACAAACTCTTCTAAAAGTCTTGACGTAGGCTCATTTGCTGTTTACACCTGTTATGTCAGTGGAAATGTTTCTTACTATACAACTGCTTTGAACGAAACGCCAACACCTTATTATTTTTAAAGTTGATTGAATTACTTTCCTTCTCAGGAAAATAATACATTTTCCCAAGATGTGTGACACCCAATGTGCATAAACCTTTCTGAAGCCTAAATGGTCATGAATAGTGTGACCAGTAACAGCTCTTGAAATATCAGGAAAAAGAAGGGCCAGGTCAGAAACGGTTGAGCAACAATCTTTTTTGATTTCATCATCAACGTGTTTCAACTAGTCCTCGGTGATTATCGAGGGCCACCCCAAACGTTCTTCATCATGAACATTAATTCTGTTATTTCTAAACCTTTCACATTGTTTTCAGAAATTTCTTTCATTCAATACATTATGCTGTTGTACACAGCAACCAACAGCCTATGAATTTCAGCAGGTTTAACATTTAAACTATCAATTAGAAAACGTATGATTCCATTTACTAAGAAAACATATGATTCCATTTATTTCATAGTTGACAGCTACATCGATTTTCCTATTAATTTTATAATAATAACTCACAGCAACAGATTGAGACAGATTACACACAAGAGAATGCTTCACCAATGGGGTTTCCTTTATCGGCTGTTAGCTCTGTTAGGTTTATTACTCATACATAAAATTCTACAATGGGTTTGATATGTTGATGACATTTTGGTTATCTTTGAACCTGTTATAGATGATGAACATCTTATATTATTGAAAAACTCAACTCTTATCATTACAATCTAAATTTACATTTGAAACAGATAAGTGCAGAAAAATAACTTTTTTAGATGTTAATGTTGAAATCAACAAAACGAATCAAATCATAACATCAGTATATAGATAACTCTTCAGCAAGTAAAATAACTAATAATAGAAAATCCAATTATCCATGGACACACAAAATTAATATATTTATAAACATGATAGACAGAGCGATACATAACACACAAAACAACAGAGAGAAATTAGATGCAGACATAAATAATATAAAGAGTATTGCAGTAAAAAATGGATATAAAGAATCATTAATTAATATATATATATATATAAAATCTAAAATTTAAAAACAAAATAACATTGAAGTCTATAAATAAAACATACAGTATTGAACAAATTTATTTAAAATACTAATAATATTATTGAAAACTTAATGTTTATAATGATGAAAATATAAACCAGCATATAAATTTTACAATAATATAATAAAAAATTTAAAAAACCATAAGTATAATAATGATTTTAATAGTTTGTGTGGCATTTATAAAATAAAATGTAATAATTGTGATATTTAAATTGGGTAGACTAATAGCTCTTTTAAAGCAAGAGTTGCTTATCATTTTAGATATATAAATAAAAAGTTGGGTTTTCCTAATGTTTCTATTATTTAATAGTGAATAAACATTCTATTACTGACTTCGAAACTAATTTGGAAATAATTGAAGTCACAAAAGAAAATGATAATAATAAAAAATCGGACAATTTAGAAAAAAATATCATATATATATATATATATATATATATATATATATATACGTAAATATAGACAGAAATTCAGGTTAATCAATCTCTAGACAGAATTTGATTATGAAACTCTTGTCAAAGCTGCTATAGATTCCAGAACTTTTGTTAATTTTAGGTAATGGTTACATCATATTGGTACAGTGCTGTATTTAGTGGCTTGCCATAAACATGTATAAAAATAAAAAAATTTAATGCTTTTAAAAGATCTAATTATTTTAATTAATTTGACTGCATATATTATGTCATGTATGAAGCATTATTATGTTAGAAAATTTTATTAATGTTTTTAATGTGTAATAAAATTTCAGTTTCAATCTACTGATGACGAGTTAATTACTCAAAAGTGCTTTAGATTAAAAAAAAAAAAAAAATATGTTTAGTTAAAATTTAAAACATCCTACATATCTACTTTGCACATTACAGAATTATATCTAGGATATTTTAATTATTAATAAATAATATAATAATAATTATTAATAAATAATTTTTAATTATGTTTTATATATGAATATTTTAAATAATAGTTGAAAGTATTTTATAATGATATTTTAATTTCATATGTGTAATTTGTAAAAAATTAAACGTCTGATGAGATGAGATGTAAGCTCTGAAAGTAAGCTCTGAAAGACAAATAAGTAGTGTTCTTACTCTTCACGTATTGTATCTATTGGTATAATTTTTATTACAATTAGTAATAATAATAATAATAATAAAATTATGTCATGGGAATGCGTAAGTAAAATATTACTTGAAGTCAAATTAAGAAAAGTTTCATTTTTGAAATCGGTTTATAAACTCCAGTATATAGATAAATGAATTTATATTATCATACATATAGTAAATATGAATGAATTTATAATGCTATACATAAAAAACTGTACAAGTCAAATTGATGACATTTTCATTTCTGAAATTTACAGACTGCAATATATATATATATATATAAATGATCTACACATGAACTCTGTAATCTGATTTTAAAAACAAAAAAAATTTGATTTATATGTTTTTATATATCTATAAGCTTAAATGGAACGTTAGGAGTAAAGTGATTGATGTTCTGCATTTTAAACAATTTTGAATATAGGCTAATTTGTTCAGTACATTAATAATAAATTATCCTTAACAACAAAATTTTTTTTAATTTTCCAAGTTTTATTTATCATGATATGATATTCTAGGATAACGTGGTAGAAAGATAAAATAACTTATAAAATCAGGTAGCTGATTTTAAGTTAACTTATAAATACTAACAACAGTTTAGAATGTAATAATGTAATTTTTTTGGGTAATGTTCTATCAATCATTCTACTAATTGCTTAGCGCTGTGACTCCTTTAACTATGTCTCACCATTCTGCTTGGCTTACAGCTTACCTTAAAGCCTGTTCGAGAGGTAAACCAGTCTTTCTTGACTTAATCTATCCATCTGCTTTCTGTCCATTTTTATGGCCTGGCATCCTTAATCTTTCCTTCTCCAATAGCTTTTTCATGGTTCTCTCTGCCTCTTCTTACAACATGTACAAGAAGTGAATGATTTTTTATTGACACAGGAAGAAAGTAGATTGATATGGTAAGTTGTTTGACAATTAATGCATTGGTTTGTTTTTTGATCCACGGTATCATTTTATGCCAAAACCACTTCTCAAAAGCATAAATACATTGTTTTTATTTGGCCTTGAGGGTCTAAGTTTCACTTCCAAACAAGAAAACAGAAACACAAGTGTTTCAACAAGATGGACCTTTATATTACAATTAATTTTGCCATTCTGCCAGATTCTTGTCAGCTTCTTTATAGCATCTCGTCCTAAATTTATTCACCTTTGTATCTCTTCTAAACCTTCTTTGTGACAGATGGTTTGACCCAAAATAAATTAAATTGTGTACCAACTCCAGCTCTCCTAACCTCACCTGTGAGTTGAAATTCATTCTCCTCCATCAATTCACCAAGAAGCAAATGAAAACATGGGACACCAAACTTATGAGATTTTTCAGCTATTTGTCTTATGTTTAAGATTTGTTCCTGTTTTCCTGTAATTGAAATGAAACCTGCCTGTTCTGTGGATACGTAACACAGTATAAAAGGTTTAAGATGTTGATTTATTATATACAATATTCTTCTAGAATGTGAGTGCAATGAAACTGTAGTTAGAACAGTTTCTAATTTATCCCTTCTTATGTACAGAGATCAAAATCTTCAGGCCATTCTGTAATTTCCCATATTCTGTTGCATAATGATTTGTGCACATCTAGACCCTCTTGTCCCATTGCTTTAAGTATTTCTTCTGATATAGCATCAATACCAGGTATCTTGTCTTTATTAAAATGTTTAATTCATCCTTGATTTCACTGAGTAAGATTTGAGGTTCTGTTGCAGTTTGTTGAATTGACTACTTATTTGTTGTATCATTGCTGTCTCTAAAGTACAATATGTACGATGAAATTGTCATTTTCATTTCCAACTATCCTTTTGCGAGGCTTGAACTTTGGTAATGCTGTGCAATTTTTTGAAGAGGTCCTATATTCAGTTGTGATTCTATGTTGCCCAGTTTCTTCACATATGCTTGTAATAAATTGTGTTCTATCAATTTTGCATTGTCGATGTATTACTTGATAAGAGATTCTGGTTTCTTTTTATATTCTGGGTGGCAGGAATACCAATTTTCTTCAAGTTACTTCTTCCATTAGATATTAGGATAATCCCAGTTAGTTTAGTATGTAGTAGTGTAAGTTTTTCTGGGTAATGCTAATAGAATATTATTTTTTAAAATAATTACATTACCTTATGTACTGTTAGGTTAGGAGAATGTATGTTTCTTATACTTGATTTAAAGGTCTCTGATTTTTGTTTATTTTGTTATCATTGTAAAGAATGATTAATATGATATTCAGTACGATGTCATTCTGATAGTCATTTTTATGAAAATTGGAAAAATAAATCGGAAATATTTTTGGTATAAAAATGCACATGTTCCTGCATTTTCCAGTGCTCATGCTTGGTAGCAGTCTCTTTATACCGTTTCTGTGTATACCTTTTTCTTATTTTTATTGTTAAACAGGTTTGTCAGTGGTGATGTAGTCATGAAGGAAATTGGAAAATATTACATGGATAGACAAAAATACTGTCTATCCAGTCTAAAAGACTGGATAGTAGACATACTGTCTACTGTCTAAAAGAGTGAATTGAGTGTAGAAGCTTTATCTAATTGATTTAGAGTAGTAAGTTAAATGTCTGAGAATTATGAAAGAAAAAAGATTTAGAAATGCTTTTTTAAGAAAGGATATTTAAGAATGCTTGAATCATCTGTAGAAGGCGTGAAGAAGAGAGGAGAGCATAAAGGATGGAAAAGAGTAAAATTAGTGTATAAATTATTTAAAAGGAAGTTGAAACAATTAGGAACAAAAATGTTCAATTGGAAAAAATAGATTGGAAGTGGACAAGATTCAAGGGACCTTTTTCAGGGAAGATAACCACTTGATGTTAATTGTTTTTCTGTTTTAGTTTTTTTAGTTGCCCTGTTTTTCATTCACAAAATGTTTTTAAAATCCTGTGTACATTTATTAAGTAAAAATAAAACTAAAATGGAAAAAAACCAAATCCAAAAATATTGCTCTAAAAGTATTTATTTAAATTTTGAGTTTTTTAGTTAACACCAAATTAATGTATCTTAATTTGCTCTCTTAACAGACATTCTTTATAAAATTAATCTATTTTTTCTTAAAAATCATAAAACTTTTAATTTATGAATATGCTAGTTTGAATATCTATCATTGTCATAAAGAGTAAGAATATTTTCCTTAATGGTGTATGTATATATATATATATATTTTTTTTTTTTTTTTTTTTTCAGCCACTTGGCAAAGTACAGAATAAAGGAAACATTCTTACCTTTACATTTTTATGTTATCAAAATGTTTTCGGTTCTAAGCCCATCTTCCGTGATGTTTTTTTTTAAATTTTTTTTAATAAAATTCCTTTTACACAGTTAAACATTTGCATAACTAAAATATAAAACACAAATGAAGTATTAAAAAAATAATTTCTTGAATATGACTATAATTTGAAATTGTAATTCAGTTCTTCCATTTTTTCTTGAAAATTCTATTATTTTCATTAAAAATATTGTATTATTTTATTACACTTTTATTTTCTTAAGTAGATTTGAAATAATTTTGGTAAATAATTCAGTTATCTTTTTTTGTAATATACCTTATGGGATCAGTAAAGTCCTTCTATATAGTATGTAAGCAAAACTTCTAATGACAAAAAAAAATCATTCAAGAAGTTAATTGCCGGCCTCCATGGCAGAGTGGTAGCGTCTCGGTCTTTTATTTCGGAGGTCCTGGGTTCGAATCCCGGTCAGGCATGGCATTTTTCACACACGCTACAATTCATTCATCTCATCCTCTGAAGATATAACCTAATGGTGGTTCCAGAGGTAAAACCACGTTAACCAAGTTAATTGCCTGTTTGAAGAAGTTAATAAATTAAAAATGTAATTTAAAAATATATTAACATATAAGAACAGTTTTAAAAAACAATATTCAAACATAATGTTGCATAAAAATATATTAAATTTAACATTAAAAATGATTTTTTCTTCTATAAAAGTTTCTTCTTAGTGGAAGATTTTGGCTTCCAAGTTTCCTTTAAATGATTTATGATGTTTATTTGTTGACGGCTTTTTTTTTACAATTTTTAGTGGGTATTTGGTAAAAATTATGCTTCAGTATGGCTGTGTTATAAAAAATAAGTTGTGTTGTTTGTCAAAGTTTGGTTTTTATTTACAGAAACTAAAACTTTCAACAAACATCTTCATTTGTGTGGTTATTGTTTGATTAATAAATAAAGTAGATATCATTACCTTATATCATATTACCTTACTCTTTACTGTTAAGTACCAATAATCCAGATGATATATAAGTGGTTAAGGATTACTTACAATGTATTCATAATAAAGAAGCAGGTAGGAGAGTAGAGCAATACTAAATGGAGGACAAAACTGATAATCGAAACCCTAAAATAATTCAAATTTTATTCAGAATGTTATCTTCAGTTTCCAGTTTTTCATAACTGCATATGAAACTGCATATAATCCTGCACATACTTGCAGGATAGACACGTTTTTTGTCGACATAGAGAATGTATTCTATATATTTAGAAATTATAAAGAAAGTAATGTAACAAATGTTATCCAAGGATATTTTTTTTTTAAATTCTCATTAAAATTACCAATTTTTGATTTGTGCAATACCTTGACTTTTGCCACAAAACTTAAAAATGGATTAAACCTTTAAGAAAAGGAACAGCTTCAAAAAGATGTTTTACATCTTAACACTTTTTAAAACTCGACATAACTTTTAAGTGTTGCAAAAACTAGTTCAGCATATAGTTATTAACAATTGTTTTTAAAAAATGTTTGTCAATGCCAGTTTTAATAAATAATCTTTGTTTTTACAAGAGAAAATTATGGAATTTTAGTTCCACAATTTATAATGATTCAATTGCCTTAGCTTTCTGTATGATGTGAAATGAATCAGAAGAAAATGAAATAACTTTGGTTTTATTAGAATAGTGTGACCAAAATACACTCAATTCCAGTAGAAGAAATTACAATATGGTTGGATACTTATTAGGGGCAGTATTAGGATATAGCAGTTATTATTTACATTTTTCTATTTCTTTTTTTTATATAAAGATTCCAAAAATAAAATATATCAAAATTTAATGTATTAATTTTTCCTAAAAGATGACTTGTATATAAAGATCAATAGTAGAGGGAAAAGACAAAAAATGAGTTCTTTACAATTAATCCCATGGAATTGGCAGCTTTTATTCATGAATGTTATGAAAATTATTAGGTACGTAATGCAGGATCTCAGTGATTTTTTAAAATTTAAGATTTTTATACAATGTTTCTCGAATTTTCTGGAAAGTAAATGTCAGTGAGCAGTTTCTTTCTATTGGTTTATTGTGTACAGTTGTTTGATTCTAATTTTATTATTCAGTAGTTATATTTTTTCACAGTTTTCTGTTTTTATATTTTTGATTGTAATAATGTTAAATATAATTGTTTTTAAAATACCAGTTATAATAGCGAGTACATCCCAGATTATTATTTTAACCAGATTATTCATTTACATTGTCAGATTTTTTATTTTAATATAACTATCATTTTTTTATGACAAGACTAATAATAGTCTCATACAAATAAATTATTTAAAATTTATTTATTTAGTCAATTGTATTCTAAACTGCTTAAGTTTAAAATGCAAAATTTGAACATGTACCACAAAGGAAAGAGATTAAAATTATTATATTCAGAGGATATAACCCTATGTCTTTTTTAGCATTTTTAACCTCGTGGTTGTATTTTAATATGTTTCTAAATGTCCAATTATAAAAAAAAAATTATAAATAAAATGCAAGATGCCAAAATTACAATAATACAAATTTTAAAACTACTCTACTCTGCTCTACTATAAATACATATGTTAGCACAATAGCCAACAAATAGCCGTGTGAGTAATTTGATGTAAGTAATAAAAAATAAATAAAATGCTCTGGTATGAAAAAGGCTGTATAATGTGGCTTAAAATTATAAAAACAGAGACTTAACAACAATAATTAATTTAAATTTGAAAGAAACTGCGTTTGCATTATTAATGAAATAAAATTAACAATTATATGTATATCGAGTAATAAATCAAGTAAAACACTAGTAAAGTAAAACTGAATATTTTTAGTAGAAAGATATATAAAAAAAAAATATTACAGTATTGCTGAACACATTATCAATAGTTAATTATTATTACTGATAATTAAGCATAAATTTAAATTATAGTCAAAAGAAAAATTGTTTTAATCTGTTTCTAATTCACAAAATACAAGAAAAATTAATGCACATACTATACTTTACAGTAACAATTATATGGGATCGATTAAAAAGTTTATATTAACAATATAAAACATAAATTTACAGTTACTTAATATGTAACACTATTTCCAATGTAATTTTAAATATTTTCATTAAACAATATGAACTTAAAACAAAAACTTACTATACAATGCTGCCACATAATAAGGAAAATCAATGATGCTTGAAGATGAGGCGTAGAGATTGAATATATATATAGAGACGCATCCAGATATCCAGGACTACAGCAAAAACATACGCTGAAGAACAGCAATGACCAACATCGAATGGATTGAAATTAAATAAGTGAGGATTGACGAAAGAACAAGAAGAAGATAAAGCTGCTGAACAGAGTTTCGCGTAACGCTGCAAATAAAATTGAAGATAAATGTTCCAATAAAAATTAAACTGAAAAATAATATGAGAGAAAATAATGTTACTAGTAGCAGAGCCGGGCTTGTCCCGAAAACAACTTGAAGAGCGATTATACAGATATTGACATTATTAAAGTTATAGAAAGTGTTAGAATGCGACCGCCTAAAAACGTGCGAACCCCGAAGCTGGAACACTGGTTTGATCGCCTACGATGTTAAATCCAGACTAAGGACAACACACTAGGAAAGAAATAAGGAAACCTTGTACCGACACGCACAATAGACTTAAACGTGGAAATGGTGGAAATGGAATGAAGGCGGTCCGTGGGAAAGTACATAGAAAAACACAACCAGCCGCAATATTTGTAAAAAGGGTGTGCAGCAATTCACAACATCAAGTCAGGTACCCGACAAAAAGCTTTTAACAGGCTGAGACAATAACAATAAAAAAAGAAATAAGGAAAGCTTGTACCGACACAAACAATAGACTCACTGGGAACAGAGTTAAGGTGGATTGTGGAAAAGTACATCGAAAAACACAATCAGCTGCAATAGTTGAAAAAAGGGTGTATAACATTCCGTTACATAAAGTCACACACCCAACGAAAAGATTTTTAACCAACAGAGGCAATAATAATATAAAATAAACAAAAAATAAAATAGAAAGGTTTCAGCCGGCAAAGACAATAATAATAAAAGAATAACTAAATAATGAAACAATAAAACAAACTTAACAGAATGCGTTAACAGCATATAAAAATGTGCATGGTATAGCATCATTTACTTTTAAAGCACAGATATAAGAAAATTACTTTTGCTAGGGATCACAATGCTAGAATAGCAGTTGAAAAATACTGGCCAGAAAAGTTTTAATAAAGAAAAAAATATTGTTAAGTGTATAAATAAAATGAAAATTATATAGCTCTTCATTTTACTATTTAATTAACTAATTTAAAAGAAGCATTTCCATTGGTTTTTTGGAAATTTTTATATGTTTTACTGTAACTGAACTATATCATCCCAGCTTTCCTATTATTTCATTTTATATATATGTGGTGGTTGAGGAGTAAAGGGAAATAATTTGGCTGCGGATTCTAGAAGTTGAAATATGGAAAAAAAGTCTTATTAACCATATGTTTGAAAACATTGTTATTGAGTTATCCCAGCAAAAGATTTCACCAGGATTTCTGTTCCCCAGTGAAATGAGGACTTACTGAAATTTTTAAGGCATTATATAAAGGGTAAACTTTAGTTTCTTATGTTTTTGACCTAAAAAGTCAAATAAAACCAGGTCCCAAAACTTTTATCTTTCATAGTTTTCATGATATCCAACATAAAACAGAAAAATATTTTGACAAAAACACGGTTTTTTTAGGTCTGAAATACAAAAACTTTGTTAAATGACTAAGAAAGATATAGAAAAAAAACCTGTACAAATTTAATTGGAAAATTTGTGTAATAAAGTCTATGAAAACAAAAAAAAATTGATTTTTATTATTAAAAACAAAACGGAACAAAAATTAACAGAAAAGTGTTAATGAATTTAAAAAAATAAAAATGACTGTGTGGTTAATTAGCCCTTTTATATTAGAACAACATGTTATGGGAGAAATTATTTGGAATTTTTAAACAGTTGAAATTATTATAAATTTCTTACAGGTTTGAAAATTTCTCTTTGGCAAAAGGAATTGAAATGTACTATCAACTTGATGGAGTAATAACACATTTCACGAATGCAGTAAGACAATTCTAAGATGAAAAGTTTGCTGGTAATGGATTGGATGTAGAGGGCTGTAAAATTGACCATTGACGTATGTGATGAACTGATCACTTGCACTCTCAGTGCTATCAAGGATTGTAAAGTACTTTTAGCTTAACAACAGAAAATATAAGGAAATGAGTTGGAAATTACATAATGTCATGTAAATTATTTGTTATTTATAGCTGTTTTTAGTACAATAAATTTAGACCTTTGAAATTAAAATAATTTTAATTAAATTTTTTTTTAAAGATCTCACTGTGGTTTATACTGTATTAATTTTGCTTATATACTTTGCATTTTCTCCATCTCCATAAACAGTAATGTAAGGGAGTAATGTTTGTGATCTAGGTGCCATTTACTGGTCCTCTACATTGAATGCATTTACCTGAAAATTTTTTATCTAAGAATTGCCTTACTTCATTTGTGAAATGTGTTTTTTGACAAATCGTGAAATTTTTTTACTAGCTTTGATAATAAAATTTACAGATTTATTAGTCATTTAACAAAATTATTGTACTTCAAATATAAAAAACATGTTTTTTATCACCAAATTTTTCTGTTTTACATTTAATATCATGAAAACTGCAGAAGGTACAGTTGTAGATGCAGTTGCTTTGTAGATATAGTTGTGTATACCTATACGTATTTAATTGTTTATATAATATAAATTTTAAATTAATTGTTAAAATTCAGTGTAAACATAACATAGCAAATTTACAAGATATTTGGATAGATTTCATTCAAGAGTATTTATTTCATATTTTAGTTATCATAAACAAATTGTTTCACTTTTAGAAGAATCTGATAATACAAATAATGTAAATATTACAGAAATTTTAGAAGATAATGATAATATAACTAATATAAACATTACATAAATAGAATTATAATATAATGTAATAACATATTGTAAAACAATATTATAATTCAATATTAAAATGTAAATGTTTTCTAACATTTATTTAATAAAGAAATTTAATTTTTATTAACAAATTATTTAATTAATCATTACACTGTATTATAAATAGAAAGTATTCTATTAAATCCTTTTAAATGAATAATCAGCAATAGAATCATAACTATTAACCAATGATCGGTACTCAGTGTTTTAAGTTTTCACTTCTGTTGGCTAATCCTGCAACTGGTTTTTTCTATATTTATTTATTTGGCGATAAATATTTATTTTTTATTTACTTTTAGTCTATTATAATTTTTCCACATATCTGCTGATGATAATAACGTAATTAAAATGGCCATCGAGATTCAGGTTTCAAGTAGTATCAATTTTTGTAAACAATTTTTGAACATACTCATATTTTACAATTTAATTGCTTTCCTTTTATAATACTAATATACGAAGGTCATCCACAAAGTAACCTCCATTTTGAAATAAAAATTAAACCAGTTGAGATACAAAAATTTTATTATATACATCT
>JAAAKQ030504233.1:0-20194 GCA_010016005.3 Zanna intricata | reverse complement strand
TTCTTCAGACTCAGCAACTATAGCTTGATCATCAGCAAATTTTATAGCTGTAATTCGCTCACCTCCTATCCCAATACCCTTCTTTTCTTCTAACGCTTTCATCATTAATTTTTTTGCATATATGTTGAACAGTACAGGAGACATACAACACTCCTCGTCCAATTTGTATATCTTCAATTTCTTCTTTCCCTACTCTAACCACCACACTTTTCCCAAGAACAACTCCTGTATCAATCTTCTATCTTTCCAATCAATACCATGTTACCTGTAAAGGTATATTTTGTAGTATGCTATAGCAGCATATTTACAACTAGAAAAATTTGAGAAAGAAAAAACTGAAAACTAATTTTCAATTATAACCAAGTATAAAAAAGACATGCATTATTTTTTTCTGTAAGACTTCTAGAAAACCTGCAAGAAAGAATGATATAACAAAAAAATGTGATTATGGCTTACTTTGTTCATGACAAAGAATGCACATGGCATTCTTAATTCAATATGCTGCCATTCCAAAAATTCATCTACCTTAGCTTGTTTAATGCTATCCTTGGGATACCAATTATCAGCAATATTTGTTTCACGACATAGATATCGTGCAATTGCTACACTAAAACATAATAAAACAAAAAATAATGAAAATTAAAAATGTACTATGATTAGAATTGTTTTGTATCAATCTCGCTGAACCCTTTCTCAAGATGAATTTTTTTTTTTAACATTATAAGTACAAATTTTTCCCACACAAACTAAAATCTGGCTCAATAAAAAATAAAATGAATCTTTAAACAAGAATAATACGAACTATGAATAAAATATATAATAATACCACATTTGGAATGAAATATATAGCTTGGATTTGGAAAGAAATAAGTATATTTTAAGATGCATAATTAGGTTAAGGAAAAAAAAATTTATAAAATGAGCAATTACAAGCGTAGTTAGATATTTTACCTAGAATGTTTAAGGGAGTAGAATCCTTGAGACTGTTGAGTGTGAAGTAAGAATTAACTGTAATAGGCAATGATAATATGTTAAGTTTCTATATATTTTTCTTTTTCTGTTTAGCCTCCGGAACCACCATAAGGTATTACTTCAGTGGATGATATGTATGAATGTGAATGAAGTGTCTTGAACAGTCTCAGGTCGATTACTCCTGAGAAGTGTGGTTAATTGAAACCCAACCTACCAATGAACACTGATATCCACAATCTAGTATTCAAATCTGTATAGAACTTAACTACCTTTAGTAGGATTTGAATCTTAGAACTCTCAACTTTGAAATCAGCTGATTTGTGATGATGAATTGACTACTACACCAGCCTGGTGGGCTTAGTTTTTACAGATTACCTACGTTAAGCAATGAGGAATAAATTCAGAATACATTTATTAATGCAAAATGATCACAGAAACGTATAAAATTAAATATCTCTTTACAAATGTTGTAACTGCTTCTTCCAAATGATGGAAAAAAGACAAATACTTCACAAGAGTCGGAAGTTGAAAATAAATAGAGAAAAAATTACAGTTGAAATTCAGTAACTAAAGCTAAAAAAAATTCAACACAAGTTTTTTTTTTGCTTAAACAAAAGATTCACTTGATGAATTTTAACATACTTTTGTGGCCTTAGCAATTTTTAATATTTTTTCTATCACATAGATTATGCAACCTACCGGGTTAGTCAAGTGGTGAATGGAAAGGAAGAAGAAAGTGTTAGGTCTGATTTAGATGATTTTAAGACAGATGTTAATAACTTAAAGATAGATTAGTTAAGATGGAATAACTATTTAATAATAACTTAGAGACTAATATAAATAAGATAGTAGACAATAACCATATGGATATCGCATGGGCAATGGAAGTAGCTCTTAGCGCTGGTGAATCTTGTGTTTACAGTTCACAAGACCCAGGATCGGGCGCATCAATGGGACATCCTACTATATTGAAGCCATAGTAGGCAGGGCAGTCTTCAAGTGACAGTTCGAGGTAGAATCTAGTCAAAATGAATGGATGGCACCAGAGAAGACCATATTCCTCTTCACCGCACTCCAGGGCCAGACAGTGAAAGTTCTTCAGGGTGCACCACCGACAGCCGGCTATGACTAAGTCATCACAGCACTGGAGGGTTGTTTCAGACAACACAACCTGGTGGCTATCTACAGGTGTGAGCTACGGGGACGTGTCCAGAATACCAACAAGACACTGCAGGAATTCTCCTCCGTGATCAAACATCCCAACCGCAGCAGGGGAAGACAACCACCTTGTGATGATTCTGTTCACCAAACCACCTCCTCCATTCCTAGCCCTGATGGGCTTTAAGAGTCGTCTTCGTGACCCTCTAACTAATTACATACAGTCATCAGCCAGGCTTCATTTGGGATGCCACCGATGCAAATTTCTAGGTAGACATTTACATCAGTGACTTTAACTCAGCCTTTGCCTTCGTTGTAGACTTCTTTTAGACATCTTCTCTTTTCTGTCCTACTCGTTGCCCTCTGAACTAGTTAACTGATTTTGCGAAAGCACGAACCCCACACCTAGTTCACAACAAACAGACTAACTTAGTTATAAGTGACAGTAAATGTCTCTTTCCTTTGACTGTCTGAATCAGTAACAAGCACACCATGAAATTTTTTATCACAACAAAGATAATTTAGACCTAGTTCCCTTAAGTAATTACAGATTGGCCATTTAAGCTTTCAAAATTAAGTACTCTAATTTAAATGCAGCGTGATACTTACTTCATACATAATCTGCCCTCGTCAAGACGGACCTACAACTCATGACTGCATGGACAACCATGCCCTCAACAGTGCAGTCCCTGTCCCGCCGACAGCAATAGTGCTATCACTATAAACTGCCCTCGTCAAGATGGTGTTACACCTCACAGCTGCATGAAACCCATGCCCTCGGCAATGCAGTCACCATCCCACAAACAGTGATACTTTTGTTCTTTATGAGATGATTGTCTTAATTAACCATGGCTCATGCCAATAGGCCTACCTCCAGCAAATCAACTGTTCAGGTGGGACCCTAGCCACTGGGGGTACTACTCTACTTAGACCCCCTCAGCTGATCTGCGCTGCGCAAGCCAGCCACTATAGTCCATTCTTTGCAAATCTTTCAACTGACCTGCAGATCTAGAAAAGAATTTACTCTCTCAAGCTCCCTGACAACTCCTGTACGTTCAGACTCGTACCAGAGACAAACATGAAGGACGTGGTCCATAGTGTCATTAAACCTACACTCCAGGTGAAGACCCTCTTTCTCTTTTTCTGTTTAGCCTCCGGAACTACCGTAAAGTATTACTTCAGAGGATGAATCTGAATGAAGTTCAGTCTTGTACAATCTCAGGTCGACCACTCCTGAAAAGTGTGGTTAATTGAGCCAATCAAACCAAACTATGCCTATGGGTTTTGGTTACTGTAGATGATGAATGTGAACCCAGTTCCTTCTCTTTCTGTGTCATCATTTCCTCCAGTTCTATGTCCTCTTGTAAGTCATCAGGTTCGTCTGTGTCTGTTCTGTCATCAGTTGTCCCTGTCTTTCTAAGTTTATTTTTAGTCTCTTTGATAGTATCACTTTTTGTCTTTTGTTTAGTGTCTTTTTCGTTCTAATATTGGATGGTCCAGGGGCTGGGTTGTCCTTGTGTCACGAGGTGCGTAATTAACACCTTGTACATAAATCACCACGGAGGAAGAGCATTGACCATCATTAGCATCTGTAGTGTTTCAGTCTTTGATTTCGTTATTGCCGTTATCGTTTTGTCCTCCATTGTCATTTGGAAGCATAATACTTCCAAGTCTTTGTGTCCACGCTGCTATCAGTTTGTAATTTTGATCTTAAATCACCAATATACTGCTTCAAATGGTCTTTCTTATAGTCTGTGAGCTCATATTCTCCAAGAGCAAGTATACGTCTTTCCCATTCTCTCCCACCAAGTGTTGGAAAATGGAATCCAACTCCCTCAGCAGATCCGGAGCAATGGATCTGGAATGGGTGTCTGCAATCACCTGTTTTATGTCTTTTAACTACATTTTTATTATTGTCAGCTATCCTTTTTTCAGTCAGTAGTGTCACGTTTGGTTCAAAGCGTATGATGTAAGTAAATTTTTAGGTAATAAACATTCTAATGATGCAATAAATGAATGAAAACATAAAACAAGAATGGAAAATTTAATATCAAGATGTAACAATTAAAATCTAGATTTTGATAAACATTGAGGAATTAATTAACTTTTCTGAAATTCATTAAAAATAGTGTAAGCAGGACATATTTTTAAAACATATAGTGAAGTAGAATTACTTCAAGATTACTTTTATCTTAACCAGGAACAACATGAGGAAGAACTTTTTTTATTGATGGGCAAGCGAGGTAAGGCAACCTACCACCTGCCTGTATTTATCATCCTCATTGTAACGTACAAGGATTTTTACTAAGTTGTAACTTTAAAAATTCATTTAGTAATACAATAATCTATAAGAAGAATAGTTTGAAAACCATATGGATCAAGAACATCTCCAGGTACAATACTTAAGAACTGGCGAGTTATAAACATATCATTATTTTATAATTCTATTAGTTTTTCTACATCTGGAATAAAGAGGAAATTTTTTTATCTATAGAAATGTTCAACATTATATGTTACTAATAAAAAATAGTTCCAAAAGTATAATTCCAAATTTATGAAAACAAAATTAAAATACATAATCCACAGAATCTCTTACCTTTCGGTTAAAATAAAATCATCATGTTTAATGACTGGTACTTTTCTGAATTTATTAATTTTTACGAAATCTTCTTGATACTGTTCTCCTGCAAGAAGATACACCGTTTTATAAAATAATAATAATAATAGTAACACATTATTATTAACAAATATAATAACACAATACATATTATGCCATAAAGGTATGAATTAAAAGAGAATTAAAATATTATGTAATATTTTTAAAAATTGTTTTTATTTCTGCATGAAAACACATGCACACAAAAACTTTTCTCAACGAAGAGCATTGATCAAGAGTGCTTTAAACCAAACCAAGTTTCTAAGACAAAAAATTAACAAAAATAAAAATTGATAAATAAATAATTAATGTATGCTAAAACTTTTGCACAGTTCTACAAAAAAGACAGATGTTTCATTATTTTATTTTGTTTCCTTTTGAAAAAGTATCAACTCATTCTAATTTAAAATTTTACAAAGAAAACAAACAAAGGAAACAAATAAGACATAGATAAAAAGTAAACAATCAAGAAGCAAATTAAAATAAAGTAAAACTATACACAAAAATAGATAACAAAAAAAATAATTCTAATATATTGCAACAAGGAAATCATTAATAATTCCAAAGCCCTCGCTACTTCGGAGTCAGAAACACATTGATTTTCAGAGTACAACGCACTACACATTTAATTACCAAGTAGACCCAATATCCAAGCATCAAGTTTCAATTCATTCAACACTGTGACTCGCTACACAAACAAAAAATACACCATTACAAAGTCAATATACACCATCATTAGATAAAAAAAACACAGATCCGTTCATTCTGTAGGATTTGTAAAGCGAAGTGTTTTTTTTCCTTCTTAAATATAATTTTTTTGCATGTGTGATCTGTTTCATGAAGAACACTCTAGTTTCACTTTGCATTGTTTACTTCTGTGCTGTTTTTTAAATAATTTAAAAATAGCATAGTTTAAAGTGAAAGGTTGAAGAAACCTTCACATTGTCTTTGTATTTTGAACATAATCTATTTGAAAACTTCTTTATCTCTCCTCATTATTTGTAATATTTTTCTTATGATTTTGTGGAAGTGGTTATCCCAGCTTATCAACAAACTTAAAAAATCCCATGACTAAATTATCATCCCTTTGGTTATACACAAATCAAATTTTCCTTTCATTAGAAATAACCTAAAGAACTGCCTATTTCTTAACTGATGTTTTTTTAATTAAACTGTTTTAATTGGTTTGCTACGTTTGTTTAAATTCAACTAAAAAATTAACAAAATCACATATTAAGTTACCCTACTCTTAAAAAAGTATAAAGAATAAAGAATTTATATAACAATTTTACTCCTTACTTTTTTGCTTAAGACTCTTTATTTTTCTATTTTTCATTTTCAAGCCTTTACTTAAAAAAAAAAGTCAAACTAAAAAATGTACTTTCAAAAAACAGGATAAAGAAAAACAATGTGGCTGAAAAAACAATAAAAGAGAAACTTAAATTGTATGACTTCCTAAAACGCTTTTAACTGGTAACTACAATTAATAATATTTAATCTTAAATACCATTTATTATCCTCAGCTTTGAACAGCCAAAACTTTACTTTGCATTTAAATTTATTGTTTTGTTAATATCTTTTATATAATCTAGACAATTGAGATGTGGCCCTTGAAATGGGTAAAATGTTTGTATCTTATTTCTAGGTAACAGATCTATAAAGTTTTTAAGAAAATATGTGCAGAAATGACAAAGACTTTTCAATGAAATAAAAAAGAAATAACTTAAAAATATACATTAAAAAATAAACAAATATTTTAATTCATTTATTAACACGTCATATACCCCATAGATATAAGATAAAAACGAATAAACAAAAACATTAATTTTAATTTGTTTACTTACCTTGCAATAAATTTACTACTCTTCCTGTATAGATTGCATGGTTTACATCTAACAATATCTTTATCGCACGCGACGGCTGAGACATTAGATGATAATAAAAAATTAATGTTGATCCGTTTTTAATCATAGTTAAATTTAAGGTTAAATAGAAATTATTTTTAAATAAATCAGAACGGTTAAATTAATAAATTAGATAACTACTATGCAACGATATTTAGTGTAACAAACTGGATGTACTTGAGTTAGTTATAACAACGAAGAGAAACAGCCGTGGTACAAAATTACATCAACCTTCACTTTCCTTCACTTATCTCTACATAACTAGGAAGAGGATCCATATGACATAAATACAATTAAGTGTTCAATATTGAAGCATACTCCAGCGCCTCAGGATAAGTGGTTGGAACTAAATGAAACCTTTGTAGCTTGCGCGACTACAATAGTTATGGGTACGATGTTTATTTCACTCAAGTCATATAAAAAAAAAAGATCATTTCCGCAACGCAAACAGAAATTTACGAACAGTTGTAGATAATTTCAGCATTTTTTTAAAGTAATTAAATATTAATGATATTAAAACAGGAATATTTATACAGATACATGCATATTTATGCTGATATTTATACACAACTATTTATACAGAAAACTTACGAACAATTTACTCTTACTTACCTCTGCGCATGCGCGGTTTCATTTTATTTAGTTCTAGCTACTCATTTAGTGGCGCTAGTTTATGCTTCAAATTTTACCAGTTCTAATAAATGAACTTCTATCCAGTATTATAGAGATCAGTGCCTTCATTTTCCATAAATCGATATAAACGAAATTCGATATGTTACATCAATAACAATCCAACTGATTGCCACTGACGGAATTATGCACTTAATGAGTACAAATTATAACTCAGTTTTTATAATCCCTCATGTATCTAAATTTACAAGCAATACACCGACTTTAACGATTCATTCTTTTCTTTACTTTAAAATACGCCTATATTAAGTGTAATATTTAAAAAAAACATGGTCTACACAGTCGATCTGAATTGATTATAATGATCAATGCTTAGAACTGGATTATAATGGACCATAAAAATTCCATGTTTATAATGGATTATAAAAATTAAAGGGAAAAATTTGAGAAGAAAAATAATATAATAAGAATAATAATCCCTATTTTAAATGGCCTTTATAGGTATCAATCCCTTTAAGTTTTTCTTTACATTAATTTTTTTATCAATTTGTAGATTTCTCACCTTTTCGTTTCCAGTGAAAGACTTTTTTTGTACAAGCCACATTTCTCAATAGAAAACACACCGACAAGAAAAAAGTACATTTTCAAAATTATTTTTTTAAATTTTGGTTTGTTTTAATCAATATTAAAAATGTACACCATGTGAGAAAGCTCTTAGTAAATGATTTTAATTTAGCACCGACCGTTAAAAGTCAAAATTTAAAGGACTGAAAAATTGACATATTTTTAAAAATGTATAGCTAACTTCAGGGTTTTTTTAAAAGTAATTTATATAAAATTTATTTTATTAAGAGTATAACATATCTTTTAACTTTCTTGAACTGTACTGTTTGTAAAGGAGAGTATGTACCAAAACCCTTATAATTCATATCTCAAAAGGGACATATCAGAATGTGGTTTAACGATTGAAATAAACATTCTAGAATTACGTAGTTTTTGCGATGAGGTCTGGTTATAAAACTACGATAGTTTCTTTTTGTCCAAGTGTGAGATTCACCTTCTAGTTGAGGGAACCCGCAACACCATATCTAGATGCCTCTATCTGCTTTAACATTTCACTGTTCAATTCACCATTGATATTCTTTAATTCATCATAAATACTCTTGGAACTTTATTATTGCAAAGTTGTATTCCATAACTCTGCTGTAGTTGACATCATTAACTTCTTTTAAATATCCATATTTTTAACAGTTATTCAGTAACCCAAGTATCATCATTCTGAATACTAAAAGTGCAAATGCCAGATGGTGTTTTATAGTTAGTAATAGTACTATCAGCAACTGATGTGGATCTATCAAAAACAAGTACAGTATAATACTACTATAGAAAAAAACAAAATTAAAATAAATACAGTTTGATCTTGCAGTTTAAACATTTTAATTTTATAGTTTGCTTTTTTGAACCTTCGTTAGTTACATTGTAATTCTGGGACAAATTTGACCTTTGATCCCTTGTTAGCTGCATCAAAAACCATGGGGATTCCAGAACAAGTTTGGAGTTTGACTACTTGTTAGTTGCACTGATGTTGTCCCAGAATTGTCAATATGGTTTTAGGGTATGGATTTGTTAATTGTGCTGTAAGCTTGTTAGTTGCTTGTTGCACTTAGTTAATTGTACAGTTGCACTAAACTGTGTCACAGCTCAAGTTTGTCCTATAACTATTTATTCTACAGTACTGTAGTGTTGGTAAACATTTATCTATGAGATGGTTGGCAAACTAGATTATTGCTGTGGAGAGTTTTTAAGTGGTGATTGTACCTTTGAAATTAGATCTGTTTGACCCATACAATGTAAAGCATTGTGGACTGCACAATGTGGAACATTATACAGATGAAAATTTAATTTATATATTCCAAGGGAATTGTATTTGTTTTTTATTGTTTGTGATTGTGTTCTATGTGTAATGATTTGTTTTATTTGTAGTTCTGAAAATCCACTGTATCATTTTCAACAATCATAAAATTAACAAATCATAATCTTATATTTCTATGTAAAATGTGCTGCAGACTTCATAAAAAATAAATGTAGAAGGCAAGTCACTTTCTAAATGTATGCAGATATTTTTTATAGAATCTCTTACATACTTTCTATGAAATAAATCATTTAGTAATCCAATCTTGTTTACACTAGTACCTTGAAATATTAAAAACTGTAGTAGTAGTAGGAGTACAGTTGAATAATATACTCCTCATTTAATATACTACTCACATTAAATTTATCATATAAGACATGAAAAGTAACTTATTCTGTAAGTTTGAAAAATTCAGGCCTGACCAGGATTTGAAACCAGAACCTTATGAACAAAAGGCAGACACTTTCCTAAGGAGATTGGTGCAGTAACAAAAAATCAGCAAATTACATATTAATTTAACAGAAATATTATTTGCTCTAATTTTTTACAATTGTTACCTATATGATCATTCCAAAAGAGATTATAATTAATTATAACTCACACGAACTTTATTAGTGATAATTGTTCTATTATTATCAATCAGGATTTAATTTTTTTTTTGTTCGCACATTAAAATGTACTTTTTACATTCATGAGGTTAGGTTTATTTCAATATACGACAGGTTATGAAAGTTAAATAACTAATGTTGAAACTGGTATAATGAGATGAGTGTAGTTTCTTGGGCATATTATTTTTTCATTCTAGTAGAATTAAGTATTAAAAAATGATTTGCGTAATTATTTCAATATTTTATGCAGTACTTTAAACACAATGTTCTTTATCATAAGATCCCAGTTTATTTTACAATAGAGCCAGTCATGTGTTACATTAACCTCTATAAATTGTTTTTGTATTCATGTAAAAATTCAAATGTCACTTAGAAACTTTTATTCTTATCTATATATAGATTTTAACATATAATTTTCTCTTTCAGTAATTGAAAGACTGAATTCCTTATAACCAAGTAGAGAATAATATGCTGTTAAAAAAGATATAAGTCACCATCTAAACATCATGAAATAATATCCTGAAAATTGTGAAATAAGGAAATAATGTATGTCAGTAGCTGAAACCATCTTAAGACAGAAAAAAAAACCAGATAATTTTTTTTTTTTGTTTTTGTGTTACAGACTGATATGGTTTATAACCATTCATAGAAACCCACCAATAAAATAAATCATACCACATAAAAACAAAAAACCATAACCGCATAGCAAACCATTCATAGATTGAATAAAAATCTGCTAGAACTTATGATGGTAAAGGTATAAAAATATTGACCAGAAGGAAGGATATCAAGATTAGATCTTTGACAGGAACCTAGATCAAATACTTCTGAAAAAAGTTTTATATTGGTGAAAGGACGTTGTCAAGAGTGTTAAACTAATGCTTACTAGTTGAGTGCTGCAAGTTGAAAGAAATAAAACACTATATTTTTATCTTGAAAAATTATGTATTCTTTATTACAGTTCATCCTTTTATCTGATATGATAGAATTCTTTCTGTTAAATACCATGGTGATTAAACAGTCTCTGTCAGACAGGAAGACATCAAAATATAGAAAAATATGACATTCTTCAAATTAGAGAATTATATGAATATCAAAAAACTTAAACAATAATAATTTAAATGATTAATGAATAAATGTGTTAGATGTTTAAGAGGATACTTTAGAATAACTAAAACAAAACTGAAATAAGAGAAAACAGATTCAAAGCCTACAACAAAAGTGCAGATTTACATAACTCTTCAGTAGAATGTGAAGTATTCAAAGAATAAATTAAAAAATAAATAATTTAATTATGATGAGGATTTGATGAGAATAAGAGATGCAAACAAAATGAATAATAGTAAAATGAGAAGATTTTTCCTCCTTGTCACCACCATTAGAATATCTTCTTCATTCACATTAAAGACCATTTACACACTATCTGCTTCCTAGTTTTATAAATTTTAATTGTTTTATGTTTTACTTACTTTTCTGCTTTCTTAAATAATGAATTATTTTTTGTAATAAAAATAACATTAACAATTTGATACAGATAGAATTATTTTCATTAAATATATTCAATTTTTTAAGTATGATAAATACACTTAATTTTTATCTATAATTGAATTACACAGAGTAACTTCCTGCTATTATCCAGATCACCAATTCTTAAATTGTAGTACACAACTTCTCAAGATTGTATACAAACAAATACTGTACAAAAAAACAAATACAACATTTTTTTTATTATAGAATAAAATTATTAGTACGACAGATATTTATTGTTACTGGCATTTATTTATTATTTTTAAGGCAGTGAATCAGCATTCTCATACATTTTTTGATGTATTATAATATAAAAGTATGTTTATCATAAATTTTATTTTCCCTTAATTTCAGGAAATTACTTGTTTATAACAACAGTAAAAATATTATTTGTCCAGCTAACAAGAATGAACACCAACAGTGACAGATTGTTACTATGTCACAGCACAAATGTCTATCCCGTGCATGCATCGCGTCACTCATATACAAATAAGTTCCTTAATCATCACTATAAAAGGATTGCTATACTTTTCTCCAGCAGTGAAGTGAGTCAGTCATGGTTAACTTACAGACAGACAGAAGCAGTTGCTTTCAGTATTTTACTTATTCTATGGTAATCTGATTTGAAAATATTATGCAACTTTTTCATTTGATAAAATTGAAACGCTAGTGTTAGCATATCTATCCCAAAGAGACTCTTCTTTTTACACAAATACTTATTTTCATACTTTGCTTGAATTAATTTGATTTAGTTTAGTTGACATATTGACATAAAATAAAAACCAACTTGAATAAGTGGTTTAATAGAGCAAAACTGACAAAACAATGTCAGTTAAAACCCCTATACTATTGAGTTCTACTTCAGAATCAGAATCCCAAGTGCTGGGACATACATAATATGAAAATTTGTAAGAAAATATGATCCTGAGTACATTAATATATAGTTTACTGTCACAGATGTAAACAATGAACTATGACCTCAACATTGAAATTTTTCAATCTTAAGCATGACACCCTTATTACTTTTGACACCTTACTACAAAATATTCAATGTTAGAGATTGATTGATGTTGAGATCAATGTTAGAAATTGATATTCAATGTTCAAGGATTATTTTTTTTGTTGAGCTGTTAGAGATAAAACCACAATGAAGATTATGCCATTTTCTAAAGTCAGTACTTAAAAAGCAGCTGAGGCATGTTTTTCAACGAGTTTAAAAATAGCAAACTGTGAGAAAGCTCCTCAACTTATGGTTTGCAAGCAGTATCCACTGAACCTTGACCAAAATTTTGGCCTAAATTTAAGTTCAACTGAACTAAATATCTCTTCTCTTGTTTCAAGCATTCAGCACCATCCTTCTCCTATCCTATAAAAGAATATTGTAATAATTAATGTAAATAACTTTATAATTTAACATATCTTTGTACAGTAAATAAATATTTTTGTAAAAAATGTATAAATAATAAAAGAATTATAATACATGATTTTTTTTATAAAATAAATAAATACTTTCAAAAAAATAGTAATTTTTTATTTTTGATCATTCTGAGATACAAATTTATCGCTATCATAATGATATATTACATATTTAATAATTTAATAATACGCTACTGATCTGTAATTCATACGAGTAGCACACAAAAAAAACAGTCTGAGAACCACTGATAAAGATAAATGTTTGAAATAGACTTTGTTTAACTCACACTGATAAATGAAACTAAAAAATAACTATACATTATCTATTTAAAAAAACACAATGATCCAAGGTTATCCATACACTCTCTGACTCCATGTTTATTTACAAATCAAAAGCAAACATTTACTCTCATTAGAAGTTTAATAAAATTTAACAGCAAGTAAAAAATTAAACCTAATTTCATTAAACATAACTTTCCATTTCAATATCAGATTTTATAATATTTGTTTTAAGAGAATCAGAGATTATAATGTGACTTTTATTTTCAATTGATTCATTAACTGATGTTGTATATTGCGAAAAAGTATTAAATTGTTTACCATCATATTTGAAAATATTTAAAGATGGACATAATTTTTCATTCACAACCCAGAATACTTGACTCCTATAAACAAATATGGCAAATATAATGATACCATCCACAGCACTAAAAAGACAAAAATATTTCCACAGCAATTCTAGATTTTCAAAGACAGCTGATAATGATGCTACTGCACGACTGATAGAAATAATGTAGAAACACTTGAAATACAAAAACAGTCTGGAAAAAAAAACAAAAATACTGGATGAAAATTTAATTACATGCAATTCAGCAAGTTTTCTGAACTTAGATTCATAATTTTTAAATTTATAAGGATTCTCATTTCATTTATTTTCAGGAATGTGTTTTCTATAAAGTAAACTGGTTTTGAGCCGTTTACAACAAGTTTTATCAATCTCAGTCATTATTATATTATGGTATGTGTGTATATACTCATGTGTGTATATATATATATATAGGAAAGTCAGATTGACCCTACACAAAGTGTGCCTGGAGAAATCCAGAACAAACAGGTGAAATTTTTCCGGTGAACTGAATCTAAACAAACTTTACAACTTTATTTATTATTAAGCCACACCTCATTAGATCACTCATCTAGAGTTGCACAAAGATCAGAATGTATGAAAATCTACTGAGAGGACCTCAAAGCCCCAACATGCCCATCGAAGAAACTTGGATATAATGGACTGACTAAAGTGATCCTATGCGGTCATAAAAAATAATAGTGATAATTATACATATACAAAGAGAAAGAAAGTGATTTTTTAACATTTACATTAAATTTACAGATTTTTTTTTTCAGAATCATGAGATTTATAAATTAATCTTTTCTCACTGTAGTAAGTTGCCCAAATCCCTTTATCACAATTTCAATTAAAATCGTTTTTTGTTAATCTTAATATGAGAATTATGGAATTTGAATCTTCCTTTATAAGGGATGTTTTCTTGGTTTACCTTTTTTCAGACAAAAACCAAATGATTTAATAAAAATGAATTAAATAATTTTAAATATTATCCAATATACATCAGATGTAACATTGGTTATTTCCTTAATCTTATGTAAAAATGTAATAAACAAAAACACACTTTCAAATTACATTAAAACCCAATAATGGCATATACCTGAAACCAACAGATTTTCCACGAATCTGATTTACATGAATCAACATAATACACTATTAGCACATTCAAGAATAATTATTATACTTTAGAATATGATTTACTATAATTTAAGAACTTAACAATCACATTAATAACAGAAAATATTCTTTTTTATAAAAATAAAAATAACTTTAAATAAATAAATTTCTTTAAGAAGTAAAAATTTAATTTTTTTTAATTACTGGGGTGAGTACAAAGTCAAATACTACAAATAACTTACTAACCCTTAATTTAACACAGACATAAGAAGTCAAAAGTTAAAAGATTATTATTTTGATACATATTATGTATCAAAGTACATAATATGATCATTTGGTGAGGAGTAAGACTTGAACAAACATGTCAAATAAATATTAAGATAAATTAATCAAATTGAGAATCTTCTTTTCTGAAGATCATTAAAAATAATAGAACTTCATGAACAAAAAAGAAGATGTAACAAATCATTTATTTGTCAGTTAAAAGAAATGCTCCAAAAAACATCACTACTAAAAAATAAATTGCTTAAACAGCTTACCTTCTTTTTGGGCTTCTAAAGTTGCATAAAGCTTTCATTTTCCAGTAAAAAATTTTTCTTTGTTTACATTTACAAATTTTTAAGGTAATAGTGAATAGCATTATTGTGTTGAAAATCAATAAAACAACAAATGGTCCAACATACACAGCTGCCAGAGGAAAAAAAATATTAATTTTCATTATAAAAACAGTAGAACAGTAGAATAATAAGATAAGAACAGATAATGATGATTATAATAATAAGATTAACAAAATTATATAAAAATTTAACAACTCATAATGAAACTTAGCATATTATAGACAGAAATATAACCTTAATCAAGTAATATTAACCAAGCAGACCCAGTTGTAGATCCAAATCAGTATCGTCAACCTGCTTTCATAAGCAGAACAAAATCGTGCTTACATGTATCACACTAAGTAAACAATTTTTTTAATGATAATTTTAATAATACTATCTCCAGTTTTGATATGTTAACACAGGGATTCAAATCGAGATAAGCAATCATTTACTACCTTTTATTTGAATGTTACATCTTGACTATGACAGACTGTTACAGTTTTTGGTAGACTGTTAACAAACACAGCACCCACTGAATTGAAAGCTTTTTCATACCCAAAACATTGTGTAAAATGTAGTGGACATGGTCATCTAGGAAGATGTTTGTAATGTAAGAAAACTCATGTACCTTCAGCCATTGATCATTTAATACAGCATTATGAATTTTTGTGAGGCTTCATTGGTTGCAGTGGTTTTTGGGTGTTCCAAACATTTTGAATGGATCTAGGATCACAATTAAATTAAGCAGCCCAATTCTGATTTATTGTGAAAACAAAGCAGAAGAAGCCTTTAAAGTGGCATCAAATCTTTTTGTATATCAGTGAAGGTTAAACATTTTAAAACAAAGAACAAAGAACTTTACTAGAGCTCAAACTTAAATTTTATTCAAATTTCAGAAAAATCCTAATGATGTCAAAATCTGTTTGCTTTACTCAACTGCCACCAACAAATAACCAAATGCACGCATCTGAAACTTCACAACTCACCATCTAAAGGATCATACTTGACAAATAGCATAGTCATTTAGTCATATTTGCACCATTTCTGTGTCAAGCCAAGAACTTCCTGAACAACCCTGGTACACCATGTATGTTTTATTTGTATCAACGCAGATCAAAATATTCTTTCATTTAGAAACATGAACTTTCAGATCATTACAGAGAATACTATGGTAACGTTCCACTAATACTTGAACTGCTGATGCTATCTCCTGAACAGATCTCTTTCTTATTACTTCAAATAAGTTCAGTGTTTTGGATATGTGTTACAGCAGAATTTGTGCCCAGTTTGAAGATCATCATCAATTTAGCCCTCACAGAAACAAATTTATAATTATGTCACTCATAAGCTATGTTAATAATTCTTATAGCAACTTTTAAAAAGAAACATAAAATGTAACATTTATATTCTCTTCAATAACAGATATATTAACAAACATTGATCATCTACATGTTACAGAAAATGAAACATGTTGCTATAGCTGGAGAAAAAACCAAGAATAATATCAGTCATATTGTGACATCATGAATTTTGCCAACTTTTGAAAAAGTAGTTTCTTCCAGAAACCTTCTGATGTTACCTTTGTAAGTATGAATGTGTAAATAGAGCTTAGAGGCTAAGCTCTATAAAGGTAGGTAATAGAGCCTTATTATACTCATCAGCCATTATTAATGTACACATCACAGACTATACAGCCTACAATCACCAATACAAAGTGGAATAAACAAATCCAAAAACAGAATCATTCTTCAGAAGTTATCTAAAAGATAATGAGCGCAACAAAAATGTATTAACCATATCATAAAAATGTTACAATGTAAGGAGTGAAGTGGTTTCCTGTTTTTCTTCTCTGACCCAGATATACAACAGTATGTAAGATAGGCAGTAGACTTTCATAATTCCAAGCTGACCAAAATGAGCAGTTAATACTTACAAATAATATCTTTATTCTACTCGCCTCAAAATCAACCTGTATAATGTATGTTATTCATTTTAATAAAATAATTAATTATGGGAAAATGTACAACACCAACTTCATATGCTTCACAAGATAAGAAAGACTAGAGCAGATAATGTGAAAAAACAAATTAATCTATTCCTTTCTGGAATAATGCTTGAATGGTACACAAAATGCTTGATTAAACCATTAAATCTTGAATGGTACATAAATGGACTACCATAATATCAGTTTAATTATTTTAAATTACTTTTTTATTTGTTTTATTATCATTTTTAATATTTTTAACACAATATTATTAAGCTATTTTTATACTCTATTGTGTCAAGAAAGCTTTCAATCAAGAGCTCAACACAGTGACATTTAAAATTTTAATTTGCTGAAAAAAAATTGATAGACTCCAGGAGTAAAAACAAAAAAAAAACTTATTAATTATTGTAACACTGTAATCATAAAAACAACTATATAAGTTATTTGCTGATTTGGTATCAATCTATTAATGAAATTAATAAATATGAGTATATTTAAGTTAAAAATACTTGAATTTACATAGTTCTAATGTAAATACAGCCACTTCATCCTTGACATCAAACCCCCTTGCATCTTGAAGTATACCTTTAGATACAATTGATTTAGACTAAGGTGATTTGACTGATTGTATTGCATGTTAGAAGAAAGAGTATGAAAAGCAGCCATATCAAGCAGAATAGATAATGAAACGTAAGAAGAGGCAGAACAAGAAAAGGATGTGGTGATGAGGTAAAGAAATCCATGGAAAGGAGGATAAATAACAATAAAGAATATTTAAATGATTCTATAATAACAGAATGAAGAACACTAATCCAAATCCCAAATCAAAACTGTTTTTGAAAAATGAGAAGATGAAGAAAACCACCAATTATTATTTTAATGACAGATTTTCTAACTTACAGTTTTCTAAATAAGAACTAAGTGTTCTTCTATTAAAATGAACAATGCAGATTATAAATGGTATTCCCCAAGCATAACCTGCATATTTAATAAACGTCCTCTTTTCATCCCTTTTGGTTGAAATATGAATATTGAGTGAACCACTGAAAACAAAATAATCAGATAATAAATTTAAAAAAAGAGTCTATTAAGAATAAAATTATGAGTTGAAAAATTTTATAAAGGGAAAAAATTATAAGGAAATTCAATTGCGAAAAACTTTACATTTTTTACTTATATTGCAATTATATATTATTTATAAATGCATGTAACTAAACTAAAATCAACTCATTACACAAAATCAAAATAAAAGAAACACAAAATGAATTAAAGTAAATTTATTCAAGGAAATAGAAATGTTATATTACTGATTAAAAAATTGTCATGCAGTACTTCAAGTCATTCTACAATTCCTCTCTGTCTTTTAAATAGACTCTACCACTTTGTAGCATCTATCTAAACACAATTGTCAAAGATAAATGTTTCTGTTGTACAGTAGAATGCCAGATATATAAATACTGTACTGAAATTGTAAGTGTGCCTCTGTAAGGAAAGTTTTGCACGATAGAGACACATTAAAATATCATTCACTAAGTAATATTATTCATATTACTAAAATACAAAATGTTCAATGATATGTTAACTAAAGAATTTGTTCTTCTAAAGAAATAAATTATTCATATTTTATGGATCTAGTTACTGAACATAATGACAATAATCTATAAACAATTTTCTCTAATAATATTATTTTTTGAATGATTAAAGATTAATGTTCAGCCTACTTTACACTTTCTAAAAAGGGAATAAATATTTTTACTAGTACATAAATAATTTTATGCTTACTCTTACAGAAGTTCAGTGGCCAGTTCTGTTATCATCACTGTCACTGTATTCACCACTGTCTGTATCATCACTGTCAGATTCAGAATCAGATCTGTCAGATTTTTGTCTCTGAATCAGATCTTGCCAGAATTTGTTGACAAATCATCTGTCTCACAGGTGGATATAATAAACTTATTAATGACATCTGAAACAATTCCATTTTTAGCCTAGTATTCTTCCTACAGTTTTGTTACTTTTAAACAGCAACTTTCCACTTGTTCAGAGTTACTGTTTTGATGCCCATGTCAGTTTCTTTAAATTATCCAGATTTAAGTCACCATGATTATTTTCTCTCAGAAGGTATTTTACTTCAGCCCAAGCCAGTTTAACTGGATTAAGTTCACATAAACAAGGTAATTTTACAACTTCATAATCAAACCTGATAGATATGAATTGATTTTGTAAACTTTTTCCTTTCTTTGTACAACTTTCTTTCTCCTTGATCAATTAGATCAAGGAGAAAAACTGTTCCCTTCAGTTTTTATATGTATGGATGCTGTACTCCTTTTCTCAGCATCCAGTTTACTACTTCTAATTTAATTGAGTTTTTTTTTACTTTTTCATAAAAATTTTTCTCTCAACCATTTCTCAAAGTTATTATTAATTCATTTGCCCATGATAGTCTCTGCTAGTTGTTCCAAATTTATATACCAGTTTGGCACTAGCAACAAATCCTTCCTCAATATAACAATAATAACATCAATAACAGTAATAATATTAATTAACATATAATATTATATCTAATATAATTATATTAATATAATTAATATATAATTGATATTATTAAACAATTAGTCGTATTAGAGTTGTCTGCAACTCTATAAATATCATCAGATTGCCAACATTTTTGAAATGGTAAATTGTTATCAGTCCAGATATCGTCCAAGTAAAATATCTTTTTCCCGGCTTTACTCAATGTTTTCATCTGCACCAAATATGTGTAATGTAAGTAAACAACATTTGGCCTTTCCACTAATATGGCCTTTCTTTTACTTTGGCATCTCCATTTAAATCCCTTAAATACTTTTATCAGTCTGAAGAGCGATTTTTTCACCGCAAGGAAAGTGTCTTCTTTGTTTCGCAACCAGCAGTAACATTGGAATGGTAGGAAAATTTGTTTGATGGTCAGAACAAACCCACCGGGTTGGTCTAGTGGTTAACGCGACATCGCAAATCAGCAGATTTTGAAGTCGAGAGTTCTAAGGTTCAAGTCCTAGTAAAGATAAAAATTTTTATACGAATTTGAATACTAGATCGTGGATA
>JAAAKQ030504222.1:0-18102 GCA_010016005.3 Zanna intricata | reverse complement strand
AAAAGTCAGTTTTTTATAATAAAATTTCCTCTTATCAAAAGTAAAGATGCTAAAAATGAAAAATTTACATTGCTGCTGAATTAATTTTTTTAGATAAGGTTGCTATTTGATAAAAGCAGTATCTGTTTTCCACATTAAGAGCATCTTCATAGCATCCATATTTACAGCAGTACCATCCATCCAAACTAGCAGTAGTTGCAAACAACATTTCTTTTCAACGCTCATGAAAGTTATTAATTAAGTAGACAGCAAACAGAAATCTCTATTGGAGTTTTTTCATATTCAGGACTGGAAAAGCCTTCTTTCCAGGTGCTGCAGAACCATCAGTTTGAATGAGCCAATTGGCTCTTAAAGTTAATACGTAAATTTTATTGACATTGAAGTTTAGTACACTGGTTATCAAGATTTGCATTTTACTTTTTAAGTGAAGTATGAGGCCTGACTATTCCCAACAAGAATTTTAGGCACTATTAATACAACTGACAGATTCAAAATACTGTCCCCAGACAGTCCAAAAGATAGATATTTCACTTGATTGATTCCAGTAAAGAATCATGGTTTGGCCCGATCAAACTGTCAGGTTTATTTTTATGCAGATAAAGACTCTTGACACAGTGATCAGTCATTGGCTCTGCCTGAGGATTGTATATTGTATTTTCTACTAGGGAATTGCACAAATAATAAACTGTTACTGGCTTAGATGTGTACTGAATAAAGAAAAGCTCTTAATCAGCTTAAAATGTAATATTGATTCAAGGAAAATTTACTATGCATGATTATAGTAAAATGCAAACATTATTATGCACATATACATACATATAATTCTAAGAAATAAGAAGAATCAAAAAAAAAAATTGAATTGATAGATTTCCAAGTAATGACTTTAAATGAAGAATAAAAAGAGATTTCTGCTGACACATTTCTAAAATAACCGAACTGATGAATTACAAATGAAGATGTGCCAGTTACTGTATTTATTCAAATAATGGAAGTATAACAGTGGTATGGTTATGTAATTATTCTGAAAAAATTACTTTAGCTACACTAATACTGTGAATACTATCAAGCAAAATGGTTTAATAATTGCTACAGTTAAGTAATTATTCAGCCCACTATAGGTTGACAAATATTAGAAATATTTTTTTTTTAAACAGATAATTAGTTGAATTGAAAATGTAGTTATAAAATACATGATAAAATTAAGATTTTGGATATAAAAGGAAAGGCATCATTCAACTTAACCTGATGTTCTCACAACACCTTGAAAATTTCAGGAATGTCATAAAATAAAAGTACTTTTAGTAAGGATCTACTAGTAACATATACATTAAGTAAACTGGTTCCATACTTAAACACTGCTTACTGGAAAACAATAAATGTATGTTTTTAGTATTTAGTAGTAACTAATGCTGCTTAGAATTAACAATAAAGAATGGATGGAAAAGTAATTAAGTAGTCATGTAATTCATGACGAGTAGAGTTAAAGTAAAAAGATGCTTTAAAATGCTGTTTAACATGTTTATACTTCTAGTTTTTATAACAATTTTATGCATAGATATTCAAGTTAGAATTCTATTACCTTGTTGTTATATCATATTTATGAAAGTGGTATTATCAAAAAAGTTATTCAGGAAAAAGAACTGCAATATCTCAGCATCTCAAGTCTCAAGTCAGCATCTCAAGTATTGGTGTAAATGAGAACAAATGGTTTTGGAAAGTTAGTCTTAAAGAGTATGAAATTGTAAATATTTTAAAAGTAGGAATTGACATAGTGGGTCATATAAAGAAGATCCTTGAAAATTCAAGGAGAAAGGAATAAACGATAACAAAAAGGGGAGGCTTGGTGGAGGGAATAATTAATCTACAGATGGACTACCAAGCTCTTTTAAAGATTACCAGCATAGGTAGAGAATGCTTGTTTACCATAAAAAATAGAAAACTAGTTTTGATTTTGATACACTACTGTTGAGTAATATAAAGTTCTTAAAACTACAATTACTTTAATAGATACAGTATATATCTAAAATAATTAGATATGATCAGTTATAGAAAATATTTAAGTACAAAAAAAAAAACAAATATATAATTAAATATTATTAAACATGTTTGTCATTATAATTAGTCAGATATTAAATGAGCAATTGTGTTTGATTTCTATTTTCTGTAAGAGTTGATCTGTGAGTTGTCAATCATTGATACTAGTTCTAAAGACGATTTGGTTTGCCTCCTCTTATCTCGTCAATTTCTTTCTTTACCCACCATTTTTTCCTTCTCTATGTGATAAGATGTGTAATACTAACCTTATACTACACTTTCAATTAGTATATACTAAATTAATACATTTTAGTTTTCTTAATGGTCTAGCTCATGTGGATTCCTTCTAAGATTAAGATGTGTCACTGGTGCCGACACATTATAGTAAAACTGTTCTCAATACAAAATAAATTTTTGATAAATCAGATTACCTAATCTAAATCTGATGTTTAGAAGCACTATTGGTGATTACTTGCAACAATATTCAATCCATTATAACTTTTATTAAAAAAGTAATTACTATTTGAAAGCCTCCTTAATACTATTAAAAAAAAAAAAATGTCTTTCAGTACATATTAGATTCCAACTAGAGTAGTAGTTTTATTCTACAGAAACTTTTCAATTAGATATTAGTGTATGGTTGAAATCTCTGTGAATCAGATTATTCAAATTACTGACATCAAATCTAGGATGAAGTATGGTAGATACCTTTTTGAATTTACCAGTTTCATCCTGACATATATTCATTTTACTCAAATATATGATTAAATTTTAATAATGTATGATGATAATAATAATAATATGACATTCAAATTAGCTTATTTATATATATGTATTAGCTATCTATTCAACATTTATATAGAATAAGAAGTCATTCATGTCTAAAGAATATAACTAAATAGAAGTGCATGGTTAGTCATTGAATCATCAGATTAAAAAACTGAATAGTATCTCACTTTTACTGTCATTATTTCTCATTCAAATTTAAATGGCCAGTGTTATTTTTTAATTATTATTTAAATATTTAGCATTAATTATAAAAAAAAAATATGAAATGAATACATATTTTTTAACCAATAATATTAATTTGAACCTTAAAACAAAATTTTACAATACACTTCTTAAAAATGTGATATATTAACCCAGTTACTGTTAGGTATTCTAAAATGTTAAATATTAAGAAATTATGTTTACATGTTCAAAGAATAATCAGAATTTCATATGCCCTTACATCAATCAATTAATTTTGTTTTTTTAAATAAAGTAGTTTCCTTTCAAGTGACTATATGCTGCTTTCATATGATCACTTTTTTTTTATAAATGGAGCACCTTATTCTTTATAACTATACAAAAAGAAAAAAGAAAGAAAGAAAAAAAAATATATATATATATATAAATAAACACACCCCCTCTCTCTCTCCAAACACACACGCGCGCGCGCACACACACGCGCGCGCGCGCACACACACGCTCAATTATTTAATATTTAATTTGTGTCAGTTTGAAGAGCAATTAAAAGATTGTAACTTTGTCAATAATGAAATTCTTTCTCCAAATAAATTATATTAATTTCAAGCTAACTGGCGATTATGATTTAATATTCTCATACTATAATATAATATACTTTCCTACTATCATTTCCCTCTCAATTGGATTCCATGTGTCTTTAACGATTTCTTTAATAGCCTAAATTTATTCAATGAATCCTACAATGAATTCTTTTATAAATGTACTGAATTGATCTATTCTCAACATAAGCTATTTTCTCATTCAATTACATAACTGTACTTATAATTTCTTTAATGGTGTTTAATATAATGTGAGTAAATATGAACATGTTTATGATTAACATTGTAATTTATTATTATTTTAATTATGATTTTGTTTTTAAAATTTTGTATTATTGCATAGTAATTATAATTTTTTACATATTAGTTGTATCATACATTTTATGTTTTATATTATATTTCTAATTAGTACTTTGTGACATCGAAGCAAATATTCAGTTTCCCTCTCTGCATCCATCATAAATCTGTGTTCAATACATTAATAAAATAAATAGATTATAATAAGATATAACTGAAAGATCTTATTAAAAATATAATTATTGGTATTAAACCTGTATTTCTTTTTACTTCCTTGTATGAAGTAAAGGATGTATTGTGATCAAGAAAAATGTTGGTTTTCAGATTTTAACAGAAATATACGTTTTGACCATCCCTGAGTCCATTTTGGCCATTTGGCGTGATGTCTGTATGTACATCCATACCATACGTATGTATGTATGAATCTCTCGCATAACTACTGTGTTGTAACATTTAGTTGTGCACCTCCGCTTTTCATTGCAATAGACAACCAAAAGTGTCCAAAAAAAAGCTCTAAATCTAAAAAAAAAATGGATTTTGGACTTTTTGTTAACAGCAGTAATAAGACCTCATTGAAAGCTTTTCTAAGATATAAAACAAGTGATAATTATTGTCAATGGTTCTGCGAGTTGTCAATCACTGATACTAGTTCTAAAGACCATTTGGTTTGCCTCCTCTTATATTGTCAATTTCTCTCTTTACCCATCATATTTTGAGCAAAATAAAATTTTACTTAACAAAATGTTTGGATCTTACAAGGGAAGGCACATCAGTTCAAATCAGACTCCTTTTTTTTAACTTTTTTTTTATTTTAATTTTTTTTTTTTTTTTGATTTATGAATAATATTAACCTCCGATTGTAAAAAAAAAAAAAATGTTCAATAAATAATAATTCAATAATAGGAATAAAAAAGTATATATATATATATGAAAAAAAAATCAGAAGTAATTAGTGAAATAAAATTTTATGTACTTTCAAAAATGTGTGTATAATAGGCATACAAGGAAGTCGTGATTTCCACATCAGATTTGGTGAAACATCTGATTATTTAATATTAATTAAAACTTATAATTTAGAAACTTATTATTTTTATTTATGCACCTGTTTTAATCTACTTGATAAAAAACTACCACTATAAAATTTAGTAGCCTTCTCCTGTTTCGTATATGTTTTCATTTTGTTGATGGTTACTTCATAATAATTTAAAAAACATAGTATTAGATAGATATAAGACTTACAGTTATTTAAATAATAAAGGGACTTTTATTCTAACCATATATTTCATGTAAGATTGTTGAATTAATAATTGTATAAATATTTGATGTTAATAAAAATTAATATTTTGTAGCTGTCAACTTTATTAAAGAATTAGAGGATCATATCTCACTTTCAAACGAAGTTTAAATGAAGCAAAAAATGTGTATTTGTAATTTAATAGGTTTACAAGGAAGTTGTGTAGTGTCAATATCAGGTTTATTAAAATCAACTTTTAATTAAAATGTTAAAATAACCGCATAAATAAATAAAATACATTTTTTGTTACAATAAAATATTCATAAACAATAAAAGAAAAAAAAAATTCAAAATGTATAATCTGGTGTAAAAGGGTTGATTAAAAAACTGACTTGAGAGGTAAGCATAATATTTAGAAAGAATAACTGATGTAGGCATATGAAACAGAAGCTTGAGGATGACAAGAAATATTCTCTTTGATGTTACTGAAAATATAAAATTTTCTTGTAAACTTTTGTTTTACTTTAATCAACTGATATTACTTAGTTGGTTTTCACTACTTTAAGTTTGATGTTAAAATATTTACCGCATTCATTCTGAATTTATTTCCTGGATCCAGGATTTTCAGAAATTGCTTTTTGGAAATTTTAGTTTTCTTTGTAATTTTTAACCGAGTACACTTCCTTTCATCACAAAATTAATTAACCCCGAGTGTCTTAAGGGTATGACTTCATCATTCTAGCCTTAATTTCCAAAATATAATGAAACAATAATAATAAATTGATATTCATTCATTCTTTCTCTCTCTATCTCTCTGCATGCATGTGTGTTTATATGTAGTAGGCTTAATTATTTGTTTGTTCCAATATTTGCTCAAAATTCAAGAACCGCAAGACTGTATTCTAAATTTACAGAATTTTTTTTCTTCAGTAATGTTAGAATTGCTTTTATTGTTGATTTATGTTGTAACTTCATTACAGTATGACCAGTAATGCTCAGACACAGAACATGTTGTATTTTACTACATAACTTTTTGTGTAATATTATTTTGAAACCTATTACATAATTTTCCTATTAAAAAAAAGTAACTTAGTTGGGTTAGGTTTCCTATTTAAATAGGTAATCTAGTTAGGGTAGTGTAGGTTTTCTATTTAGCCCAACAGACTGGTCTAGTGGTTAACTTGTCATCGAAAATCAGCTGATTTCGAGTTCTAATGTTGAAATCCTAGTAAAGGCAGTTACTTTTATTCGGATCTGAATACTAGATTGTGGGTGAATACTACCTTCTGGTGGTTCCAGAAGCTAAATATAAAAAGAGAGAGGTTTCCTATTAAATAGGTTAAACCTGTTTGAAATCCATGTTCTGAAATACATCTGTACAGTTTCCCACAAATTAAATTTAGAAAAAAGTAGAATTATATTTTGATATTTTATGTATCAAAATTATGTAAATTTAAACTGTTTACATGTCAACTAGTTAATCACAGAATTTCATACATGTTTTCCGGAACACAATAAACTCAGGTCCTTATACCATTTATTTTTTCATCGGCTAATATTGAAGAAATTGCTGGAGTGTACTTCCAGAAAAAAAGGAGCTATGATGCACATCGCCAATGTTTTGCTAAAAGCATAAAGTTTTACTGCATTAAGTTTTCATGGATAAGTCCATTTAAAGTACATTTGGACAATCTCGAGATCTTTCAGCTACAGATTTTTATTTACAGGAATCAGTAAAAGGTTCTGTTTACAAAGAACAATCCTTGTGTCCTGGATTAACTAGAAGATACCATAAACTGAATTTTTAAAGGCAATCATTTCTCTGGTGCTTCAGTGTGATTTTCAAATATGTAGAAACGCATTTAGGGATGCCTGGAGGTTAAATGGTGTACTTATGGCCATCTCCTGAGAATAAAAATTCAATGTGGTAAATATTATTCCTTTTTCTAGTATTGCTATTTGAATATAATAAATTAAATTTATTAAAACATTGGCATAGTGTCATTTAGAACATCTGGATAAGTATACACAGTAATAAGTATATTCAGTATACAGTATCTAAATAATTATTATTAAGATGCTTTTTATTTTCTTGTCATCTTCATGTTAAATACAGAGCGATTCAAAAAAAATGTATACATACTTCAAGCTGTCAAAAAATTTATTTTCCTACCTATAAAGTTAAATTTCTGGGAAAAGTAAGGCTACAGTCCAATTTAAAAAATAAGTATATTTTTGGTCAAATTGAATGTTCCAATTAGTGGTTAAAGTATATGTTCAAAATGGTGGCCTTCAGCATTGATACATTTCTGAGTATGAGTCATGACTGAATCCATAGCTTGTATCAAAGTGTCTAATGGGAATTCTACACACATCGCTTGAATCTTATCTCCAAGTGTGTCCAGGTTAGGTGGTTTATAATGGTACACATCATCTTTTACTGCAACCATAAAAAAATAAAATTGAGTTGGGTAAGGACTGGAGAGTGTGGACAAAACTTAATTGGTCCCCTGCATCTTATCCAGTGGTACATCTTGATTCAGGTATATTCACACATCCCTATGATAATGCATGGGAACGCCATCTTGTTGATAATAACACCTGTCATTACCGTACATTGCACCAATGGAAGGCAGCAAGCATTGTTAGGTACTTTTCTCCCGTTACAGTACCTTCAAAATGGAAAGGCCCAATGAGTCCCCAAAGGAGACAAACTCCACCACACATTCACACCTGGAAAATTCACAGCCTTTTTAACAGTACTGTGGGGATTATCTTCAGCCCAGTATGTAAAATTATGCTTCTTGACAGTTCAATTAAGTTTGAACTGTACTTCATCTGACCAAACAATGCTACCCATTAATCCCACTTCACGTGTAACCATTCCCTGGACCCATTCTCAAAATTGTACCCTGCAATCTGGGTCGTCACTTAGTTGTTGCACCAGCCTTGAAATATACATACAAATTGCTTTTCTTCAGAATTCGTCGCATACTACTGTACTAGCACTTACTTGTCTCACATGACCCTTGGTTTCCAGATTTTTGTGGTGAACTCTGAAAGTTCTAGCACTGCACCTGAGGATTCTAGCCGTGCGAGGTCACCCTGATCGGCTTTTAGGCAAACACACACTGTTCCATGGATCTCGAATTTTGAACATTTATTTTAACCACATTTGACCATTCAAAATTTCCAGTTTTTGGAACATTCAAATTGACCAGAAAGTACACTTATTTTTCAAATTGAAATGTAGCCTTAATTTTCCCAGAAAATTAACCTTGTATGTAGGAGAATAAATTCTCTCTGACAATTTAAAGCGTGCATGCATTTTTTTTAAACACTGTACAAAGCTAAAACAAAAGGACTTTCTTTCGTTTATTTCAATTTGTTCCAATTATCTATTACCACTGGGCTGCTCTGTAATGAAAAAAACTGATTTTGGATAGTTGCTCGCTCAAAATTCACTTTAAAAATAAAATTAATACACTTTGTTGGCGAGAGGTGATTTTAATTATTTATATTTTTAAGCGGTATGAGCTTCTTGTATCTTCCCAGAAAAACTTTAAAAAGGTTTCATTTAGCTTTTCCACCAGTACTACTTTACTAGATGTTGATAATAGTTTTAGGCAATACCATTTTTGTTTGATGCGATCAAATATTGTCTTTGTTCTGTGTTGTATTAATTCATCTAATATTTCTCTTTCTTAATTTAATGCGCTTTTGTAATGTTTATTCCGTTCAAAATGTTTTAATGTACTGTTTGTGCAGTGTTTCCATTTCATTGTTAATAACATTATGTATTTATATATGTGTTAGTATTGTTCTTAATATTGTATATATGGTTGAAAGCACATACAGTTTGCTCGATGCAATGTTTAATAAAGTCATTATGACATATTAATTTTATTTATAATTGTTATAATTTACAGTGTGTGACTGAAAACAATGGAATAACATTCTCTTCAGAAAATTACGATCATTTTTTTATGAATACAGTGGATGTATTTTAATATAACATATTTTCTTCATTAATTGTATCATATGAGTTAAATATTTAGTTGTGTTAAGTTCTTCGTTGTAGTTTCCAGTTGATATAGGTGTAGTGTGTATATAGTCAATTCATACACATAAAGAATTTTTATATGAATAAAGATCGATTGGAAGCACATTTAATAAAATTTGGAAAGCAGCTTGTTTTAACTTAAAATTTACCTTTGTAATGTTTGTATCACATTTTATCATTCAATGCAAAGCATATTTTTATCACTACAGCACGCCGCATGCACAGATTTTTTTTTAAGAAAGGATGGGTAAATTTTATAATTTTGTTTAAAAATTAATTTGTTGATAACTAAAAACCTTTTTAATTATACAAAAGTTCATTAGTTACGTTAAATTAAATGATTACTAGATAGAAAAATTATTTAATAATAAAATTGTATTGCCATTTTCAATGCAGTGGAAATGAACCTTATTTAATGTCTGAATATTATAGGTATCATTGAAAACTGAACATATTATAGAGGTTGAAGTACTGTGAATCTAGAGCTTTTTAATATTTCCTTAAGTGTGTACTAGTGTATTCAAAGGGTATACTTCAGTACTAAAATGATGATATCTGGCACGATCATTTCATTCCAAACTGTCCTACCCGAGCACACTATTATGTTTTTTTTTTTAACTTCCAGATACTAATCATAATATTTAGAATTGTATTTTAATATGTATAATTAAAAAGAAAAAAAAAACAAAACAAAATATAATTCATATTTTACACGCATGTTCTGAAAATTTTAATTAAGTGTTTTCAGGTATTTTTATTGTCTATATTATGTGATAGCAACTGAACTTATTGCTACCACTTGTCGAGTTGGTAATGAGGTTAAATGAACTGAAAAATGTTTTCATCAAATGTGTTTTCTGTTATTTACATTTATTCTATAGATTTCCTCTCTTTCTTTTCTTGTTATTGGAAATCTGCTCTTTTTATATTTTTCGTAAAATAATAAATTTTCCGTATGGTAGTTGTAAATAGTTATGATTTTATCTCGATTATGGGAAATAAATTTAAATTTAATTTATTTAATATTAAATTAATATTTAAATTTTTTTTATGGCATGTTAATTTTCCTTTTTCTAATCTATTCCGGTTACAATTTCGTTATTGTAATCCCAACTTAACGTTATTAAGCTCTCTATTCTTTAAATTTCAACTGTTCTTTTATAATACAAAGAAAATTTATATTGATGCATCTGAAGTATATTATTTTAATGGCTCTCAAAAAAAAAAAAAAAAAAAAATCAAAACGACTTATCAGAATTTTAAAAAAATAGGATGATAGATAATTCTTTTGAAGAAAAATTTTTTATTTATTTCTATAAAAAAATTATAGTAGTAGTAGTAGTAATAAAACCATCCAACTATATCAAATCAAATAACGTAACTAATTTTGTGCCGTACAAGTTTTTGGTCCATGAGAAAAAACTGTTGCCATAAAGCAAAAGTGCCGAACTGTTTAAAAGAATTTCCCAATAATTTATTTGAAAATTATATAAAATATTACGTTCTACAAGACCAATATTACTCAGTTAATAAGTATGTAACTAATACTAGTTTTAAACAAAAATCCTGAATGTTCTGTTCTTTCGTAGCGGTAACGCATGTCACCAGTAGAATAAAAAGCTATATAATAAAGCACGTGTTAAACTACCTGACTGTACACAGCTAAGGAGGGTTACATTATTAATGTCTTTTTGTTCAATTAGTTCTTTGCTGCAGTCTGAACGGATGAACCTACTTTAATGAATCATACACTAAATAATAATAATTTTTTTTTTTTTTTGTAAAAAAATACTGTTGTGTTTAGGATAGTCTGAAAAATCAAAATGATTTAGCAGCCATTTTATTTCTTAAGATTTTACTTATTCATTAGCGTTTGAGATTTGTTTCATATAAATCGATTTATCCGTTTATTAGCTAGCAATTTACAACTGTTTATTTATTATTTTTCTAATAACATTATGTTTTCTCCATTGTAATAAATAAACAGCTTGGTTAATTGATACTTATTTTTTGGAATTTGCCCTCCAAAATTTTCAATTTTTTTCTTCACGAATCTGTATAAACATACTCAAAAAGTAATTCTACACTAAAATTCAGCTGGAAAAACGCTTAAAATAAAAATTTTATTGAAAATTTTATGGTTTTTTTTTTTTTTTTTTAAAAAATCACGTTTCTCCATCATAATTTTGCGTGGTAATGTTATTGTATAATATTTCAATGCATTGAAGCAAAAAAAGTGAAAAATTTTGGGGGTAAATTCCAAAAAAAGTACCGATTAATTTAATGAAACCTACATTTAAATGAGTTGTTTTAATCCTCCAAATGCGCGGTAAAATATTTAGATAATGGAAAATGGCAGCCATTTTCATTATTTGGAAGAGGAGATAGGTGCGTAAAAGAGTGCCTACGATACTTTACGTTAATTTTTTGAGGTTTAATTTTAATTTTTTACACATTAACATACTTTAATAAAGATTTACTAAATGTAGACTTTTTTATATCCTGTATGACGCAAGAAAGAAAAAAATAAATCGAGAAAAACTACTATTAATACAATACTACTACCACTAATGAAAAAATATACAAAAACGTAACGGTAAAAGTCTAAAGCTATAATTGATTTGAATCTTTTGGTACATCTGAAAAACTACAAAGTTTTAAGTTTATTAAATAGTTTAGTCCTGCAACCCACTTTTACTTTGTTTAACCCAGCAAATTTAGAGAAATTCAAATTTATTTCATAACATAAAAATAAATTTTATAATTAATTTCTAACACTTAAAGTTTAATAAAATCAAAGAGAAAAAAAATTATTTATTTCTGTAAATTGTGTTTTTAGTATGATCCAAGTAAAACCCTGGGTTAAAACTTCTTACAAAAAGCCCTATTTAAAAGGCTATTCTCTTTCGCATATCTGAAACATGTACTTTTGTGGGATTGATTTCTCAAGCTATATACACACAAAGTAATAAATTACGCGTCAGCATTTGGTGCAAATATAATAAGTATTCATGTAACGCATCGGTTGATCCTCTTTCGTATATAAAATATTATCACACAACATTTAATCCCGTCAACCATATGTATTATATTATTTGTTGGAGAATACATATATATCATACATATATTAATATGGAATTCAAACACAGGTAATAATCAAATTTAAATTCATTATAATTTTCCAGGAATGAAATTTATATATGAAACATTTTTATACATCTAGATGCGATAGCTGTTTCTTTTATATATATGTTTAATTCAATTAATATCTTGTTTCTGGGGAATTACCTATTATAAAATTATCTGCTATCACAATACCACATTTAATGTTAATTTCTTTTAAAGTAAATGTGTAAAAAAGAATACATATTTGTTATTTAAATAGGATAAGGAATGAATATTTTGTGACATCCTTCAATGAATATAAAAAAAAAAGAAAATGCTCCACTATTTGAAAAGAAAACCGCGGGAAAACTTTTATAAAAATATCACAACAAAAACAAAGTTTATGAATAAAAATAATAATTATATAAAAGAAGAATTGTTACATTAATTTATGATAATAAATCAATAAAATTAGTGCAAAGTGAAAGAAAAATTTTGATTTAAAAATAAATATTTTAATTAAATTTTTGTTTTGTTATCCATTAAGCAACAATATAAACTAATATCTAAAAAAAAAGAAGAAGAAAAACGTGATCAATATCAACAAAATAATATTATTTATATTTAATTTTAAATCAATTGGTCAGAAGATCTTTTAAACGGTTAAATAATTTATCAAAATCAGTAAAGGATATATATAAAGACTCTTTCTCGTAGTTCGAAATGATAAAATTTTATGACAATAGATTAGTTCAGATGTCTAGTCAACCGGAAGTGAATAATGTATTGCTATATTTCCAAAAATAAATAGCAATTTTTTTTATTTTTTTTATTAGTAGAGATTACATATTCGTAAATATAATAAATATCTAAAAGAAAAAAAATTTAATACGCTAAATATCAGTCTACATGATTTATATTTACCGATGGCAGACAGTGATCTGAAATTGCATTGATAAAAAGTTCAATATCTCGACAACTTTTATTTATTTTTAAAAGAGTTCTACGTAACATAAAATATGTAATATTTTAAACGAGAAAAAACAAAACCGAAATCTTGATCCGTATTACGGACTCGTATTCGGTAAAAAACTTGTGGGGGCCGCGGATGATACTTTAAAAACATTTACTTCCACAGCAATAACCTTCTTGATCAGTTTGTTAAGAATAAGTCGCCATTAAATATCTCTAAGCGTTGTCATGTCGTAAAAAAAAAAGGAAAAAAAAGGAAGCTACTTCTGAGTACAATTATAATATGTATAATGATATTCTTGTGCGAATGATTTGAGACATCGGATTTTGGGGTTGTGTTTGACTTTTGAGTACAGAAAGAATAAAACAATTTTATATTTTTCATGTTATAAAAAAAAGAAAATTTTTGAAAGTTTTCTCGGCCTTAATTACATTAATTTTCTCAGAATTAAATTCTCTACATTTAACGAATAATCTTTTCAATTCTAAACACATTATATTTCAAATCCTTTTATATATTTAATTAGCTTCAGATATAGATGTAGTTGGATCGTCTGCAAATAGAGTAACAATGAATGGTTCAAGATTTTAAGGTAGTTGGACATTCAAGTAGATCGATACTATAGTATAAAAAGTTTTCTTTATTTATTAAAACATAAGTACCAGGAAATATAAATCAGTTGAATTTTTTAAAGTGTGTGTGCGTGTGTGTTTCGGGCTCCCATGAATACATATATAGCCATTAAAATATCCTGTGGCAAAGACGTTATTTATTTTAGTTGTGTAATAAGAAAAGGTAAATTCAAAATGTATAAGCGTATAAAACATAATTTATTAATAAAATTTAATCATTTAATAGTTTGCTCAACCACTGCAACAAGAACTATATATATAATCGAGCGAAATTAATTTATTTAATTGCCGACAGAAAAGTGAAATTCGAGATGAAATTTTACCACGGTAAATTTGTGAGTGCTACCTACAAAGCTAGCGTTGGTTGCATGTTCTCACTGCCGGCGCGCCTTTTTATTGGAACCAATTGAGATCCCTCTCTCAGCAAAGTTCATACTGTAATTGGCATTTTGGGCCTCTACTCCTTTTCACAGTACCTCTTGTTCTATTTCTCACACGGGGTGTGATTCTTTTCTCCATTTCAAGTCAATTTGCCAGCTCCTTCAGCTTCATTTCCTTATTCAAGTAAAGAAAAGAAAAAAAAAGGAGAAATGTGAAAATACAGAGCTCGACCGATAACTTAGATACAGTGTTTTCTTTTTCGAATGAATAATATATAATGCACACTTGAAACAAGTTTAACGTTATTCAACCTACCTACACAGACCTTTGATATTTGTTAACTGTATTCAGAGACGGAAAATTGGGAAACTGGAATGATAAAAATTATTTTTAACATTTCCACTAGTTATATGATTCTGTCTTTTTATTCGTTTTATTTTTTAATACAAAACTTTAATAGATACAAAAAATAAATTATATTTCTTTGGTTAGTCCCAACTAATTTTAGAGATTAATACAACAAATACTGCTTCACTGCGATGCAATAATTTATCTAAAAATAATTTGGAGAAATGATAAATCTTCGTTTAAAATACCTTTATCAGTGATCCAGTTCACTACCGTAATCTTTATAAGAAACCTTTCAGGAGTACGTGATCTAATCGGTAACAAACGTCTAGATCCCTCTTTTATCAAAAGACGTACCTTTTTGCTAATTTAATTACTATGGATTGATATATTAAGTTAGAAGTGTTTTGCGGCGTTTCAGTAGATTAAGGAAGTAACAACAGATTAAAAATAATCGAAAAGATCTTATTTTTGTTCACCAAATATAAGAATGATAATAAAAACTAATCGATTAACATGACCATCTAATGAAGAAATCGCAGTTGTAATACCTATATAAATTTTCTATCATAAATTATGATAGGGCTAGTAGTAAATGAAACTTTTGGTTAGTAACAAAAATATATTTTACTTAAATATTTGTTTCAGTTCTCGGTGTTACAAAATATGTATTACTCTAATAAGTAGGTAAGCCCATCATTTTTATAACCTATTTAATGAAATAATGAGCTTGTAGTTTTACAAAAGCAAAATATTTATTATTCTAAAAGCTAGCTGATCAATCTTAGACGTTTTGTTAATCATATAAGATATACCCAATTTATGCCTTCGCATAATGTTTATTCTTGATACAAAAATCTTCGGAATATATTCAAAAATTATGAAATAATTTTTACTTCATAAATACGACTCAATTAGAGTCGTATTTAGCAAACAATATTTCATAATACTGTTTCTATAAAATACAATTTAAAAACCCACTTCTGTGCCCGATTGGAGATGGAATTTTTTTTTTTTAATTTGTACTGATTGATGTCAAAATAATCACATGAAAGACCTAAAATTTTAGTGGGTAAAAATAAAAATTCGTAATTTAACAGATTTTTGTTAAAATTTTTCAGAATTGATAAACTTGTAAAGATCAGAAATTGCATATTTTGAAAAAGGATATAAGCATTGTTTCTTCCCGAAAATGTAACAGAAATATTTCTTGCAGTTTAAATGAGCTCTTAATAATATAATAAAAAAATGTAGCCGCGCATTCACAAGTTCGATAGGGATATTGAGAGACTAACAAACTTAAGAATTTTTTATAAATACAATTTATTACTCTAAAAACATAATATAAAATAAATAATAAATATATATATATATATATAAAATACAAAAGAGTAATTCAAATAAAAAGAAAAGATTTATTTAATGACTATTAAATTACGAATACCAAAATATAGTCCAATTTACAAAAAAATTTATAGTGACTCTAGAAACTAATCCATTAACAAAATAACAATAAAAAAGTCACTTTCTGGAAGAATTACTACTTTTCCTGTATACAATGGAACTACCCTACACTTTGTGAATGAATAAAATACTGTCACTTTTACTACTGTTTATCAATAATTCGACGAACAACTTCTTGTACTCAACCCCTGTCCACACTGGAACAGTTTTGACGTGCTCTTCACATAATAAACGCTTATTGATATAGCTGTCACTGCAAACGCGTCAAACTCGAGCTTGCGTAACTACTCACTGTTATCTCTTGTTATCGAGACCGCGCCGAACACGGCTTCGAAAAACTGCTGACTATTCGCTGGTCTCTTGTCGTATTTATATCCTGCGGCCTGCAGAACCAGTACCCGATTCGTCCCTGTAATTGTTAAAGCGTAATAATTTTCATTTGATGTGCCTTTACCTTTTTCTATAAGTTCTTATCCAGGTCCGGTAATCCTTCTGATCGGACAAGATCTTTTCGAGGTGGCAATGTCTGTATCACAAAGAACAAATTGTTAAAACGGACATTATTAAACAAAAAAAAAAATCCTTTTCAGATCCTTCAAGATTCTTCTTTTCGTTATTATTTTCTCTTTCTTTCTTCTTAAATGGCAGAAATCTGTTACCCTGGTCCTATTACAGTAAAGAAAACAATGACGATAAACAATTATTATTATAATAAATGTTAGTTGCAAAATTATAACAGCTTAAATTTAAGTATCTCCTTTCGTTAGACAGGCTATAGATTTTGCAAAAACTCATCACATCTTTGTTGTAATAACTCATATATCTGGATGAAAATGCTATTAAATATCTTGCTGTTCTCTAAAAGGTTACAACTATGTTACTGGATAAAGTTTTGAAACTTAACTTAATTTTTAATCAAGATAATTTGAAAAAAAAATTATTAATTGTAAATTTTTGTTTTTTTTTTCTGTTTCACCTCCGGAACCACCGTTAGGTTATATCTTCAGAGGATGAGATGAACGAATTGTAGCGTGTATGAAAAATGCCATGCCTGACCGGGATTCGAACCCGGGACTTCCGGATGAAAAGCCGAGACGCTACCACTTTTTTTGTATAAACTATATATAATATTGTATTATTGATTTAAGTAAATCAACGAATTAAGGAATAGCTGGTTTAGCGGTGGAATGGAATTTTTTTCTGTGGGCTTTTTTTTCCTTTTTCATTTTAGTGTCATTTTTACTTTGTATTACATGTGTATGTCAAATCCTTTTGTTTACATAAGATAAGGTTAAACCAGCTTTATCAAATAAATATAAAATAAAAAAAATATTTGAATATAAAATCAGTACAAACAGCAGAACGAATAAAATATTGTACATATTTAATTTATTATATAATAAATTAGCTAATTAGCTATAAAACAACTAATCATTTTTGATTAATTGGTTTAAAAAAAAATTGATAATTTACAATCGAATGGTAAAATATTTATTTAATTGCCCCGTAGAAAGAAATGATCCTGAACAATTGCCTTATCGATATGTCTACATTACCATTTTATTTAATCAGAGAAAATGATTTTTTACATCGGTCATAGATTACAGCTATTGTTATCATCATTATTATTACACGTTTTCATATATATATATTTCACGTTATTGCATGAGTTTATCTGTCGTGCTAAACATCTTTTTTTGTTTTTTTTTCGCTCCGATTTCCTTATCTACTCTCTTTCTCTCTTCATTTTCATTGGCACAATTGCACTACGTACGGATGAAGATGATAATAGTATTCATGTCAACAAATGAACTCTTTCGTGATCAACCAAATTATTTAAAGTTTTGGTTGCATGACACATCACAGATCGATATGACTAAAAAAAAAAAAAAAAAAAAAAAAAAAAAAAAAAAAAAAAAAAAAAAAAAAAAAAAAGGCCAAAAAAAAAAAAAAAAAAAAAAAAAAAAAACAACAAAATGCCCAACAGAAAAGCATAGCAAAAA
>JAAAKQ030504200.1:0-20198 GCA_010016005.3 Zanna intricata | reverse complement strand
CTGAAAGAGCTGCTGCCCCCTTTCAGGAATCATTCCTTAGTCTGACTCTCAACAGGTACCTCTCCGACATGGTTGCATCTTCGTTCCAGCTACTCTGTATCACTGAACACGCAAGCCCCCCCACCACTGGCAAGGTCTCTTGTTTCGTAGACGGAGATTTTTACTACAGGAAGGAAAATATTTCTTTAATTTCAGTATCACTGACTCAAAATGTTCTTTCATATGATGTCGGACGAGAATTGATCATAATTTTTTGTAAGAAAGTCACTGAGAGAGGAAAACAAATCGAACTCTCGATCAGCAATTCAACGTGACCATAAGTTTTAATTTTTCTTTGTTGTTTAAATGTTATCCTGTACGAAGAACATTGTTTGAGACAAAACCTGAAGACTATAACTTCATTAGAAAGCTAAAAATAACAGATAAATAGGCAAAGCAAGCAAGCAAAGAAAAATTCCATAACAAACTTTACATTCAAATTTGGAGTCAAGAAGAAAAATCCTCACCTCGTCAAGCAGTTAAAACAGTAGTTTTAACAATTTACCTCCTGATAACCAGAGCATCTCTGAATCAAACAGCATATTTTCGTGTTTACTTTTTATTTCTTGATATAGTACGGTGAAGATAAGATAATTAAGAGGGTGAAATTTAATGAAATTTATTATTTTCACTGCACTATCAAGAACGGATTTCATATAAATAGGTAAATACGTGAAGTCAATGCTTCACAATGAATACTGCAGTGAGTCATTTCACAGACGGCGAAACGGATTGACTGTGCTCCACAACTCCCTTAAACTTTACTACCATAGTCCTTGCGGCATCTGTGCGCATACCAACACATTTAATCTAGTCAACTCCATTGCCTTCGATAAAATTATTAACAATAAAGCCTCACTGGCAGCGTGTAATTTGGCACTACTTTGCAAAATAACATGTTTTCATAAATGTCACCTTTATATTCGTATCTCACAAAGCGTATTAAATTTTTATTGTCTGAAATGTCAGTGCTTTCATCCTGTTGCAGTGCTAAATATTTACTTGATCGCACTCGGACAACTAATTTACTCTTTATATTTCCCGCCATTTCATCAACTTTTATTGTGTTATTCGATAACTATATTGAATACAATTTCTTTGTACATTTATCACTACACATGATAGTTATTCTCTTCACTGCGTGAAAGAATTAGTTCTTCTGCCGTCGTATGTGCTGTCCTTTTTTTTAGCTATCATATGAGCATATTCTTAGAAAACTAAAACGGCTATTACGTTGTCTGAACTTGATGCACATTTTTCGTTGATTTTTTACTCTCCTTTAGTTGTACAAGACTTTTTCGAAAGTTTTCAGGTATTTTATTTACATAGTCATTATGTTTAGTTCGTAAATTCCGTCGCAATTTTGAAGGTTTCATGAACTCATTTGATAGAAGTTTACTGCAAACAACATATTGGGCTTCTCTTTCCCGCCTATAACACTGTAAATTCGAATTCCAAGTAGTTATCCAATTACTTTCGATACTTCATTAACTCTGTGACTTTGAAATGCTGCATAAACTGCTACCTTCACTGAACTGACGCTTTAGTGAACCTTATTTTAATCAGCAATCCATACTGTTCAAAGGAAAATTAACTTTCAATTAAAAGTACCATGTTTTGAACTTTTTAGAGAACGATTAACCCAAATCTGAACCAACCACACTACAAAAGGAACGTCTAAAATACTGGCAAGTAGCTACAAAGTACAAACAAACCCTGCCAAAATAGTTAAAATTGTAGGAGGTGGGGTGTTATTTTTGTTAAAAAAAAAGATAGCTGGTAGGAAAAAGTAGGTTATTCAACTCTAACCAAATGTAACAATAAAACATTTCTTTGTAATTCTGAGGCTGGAAATTCTTCTAAAAAAACTAAAGATATTCTTACAAAGTTAGAACACAATAAACTGAGGTTAAAAAGACTTAATTCGAAATTAAAATTAATAATTTTTCTTACTAATATTATTTTTTACTTTTAGAGATGTTGATGCTCTCGCGGACCTCTAGGGATTCGCGGACCCCATGTTAGGAATCGCTAGTCTAGGGAGCTAATTTAACGCTCCCTAAGAGCACTTATAATGTTTAATCAGCTGAAAATGTATCCAATCGGAAACAGGTCCATTTTTTATGATTTTTATGATTAATATAGTAATTGAATCTTTACCTACAAAAATAATATTCCAAAATTTAATTATTAAAGTTTACTGCATTCGGCCAACAAACAACTTTTAATCAGCAAGGTTCATCACGAAAGAGATCATTACTTTTGAATTGAAAAAATATATTTTCTTAAGTTTAATATGACATATTTTATAGTTATTTACAATTTTCCTGTATTCTGAAATACGAGTAAATTTTAAAGACAAAGTTTTCTTTGATCGATGAACTAATAGTAAGTGACGTACTGGATGAGGTTTACTGAAATTCTGAACTCAGTTTCCTATGACCAGCCCCCAGTGTTTTAGTTCAAACAAAGTTTTTTACAATATTCGTAGCCTGCGGTTTACTGGATTTACTTCATTTATAAATTAGATGATTCGAATAGAAGAGATAGAAAGTTTCTTACTGAATTTTTATAAACGTTTAAATTCATTTATCAAAAAATGGTGAGAATAATAGTTTTTCTAATCGACATCTTTTGGATTTAAATTCTTACTTTACGTTGTGTAATTTTTTTTAATATTAACTGTAAGGTTTGTGAAGGTAAAATTCTCTTATTATCTGCAAAATAAAAATACTGTATGGTACAAGAAGTTTTCATTTCAATTTGCTATAACGTTTTAATTTTCGGTCTTAACATTCAAAATGATTAGAATTTCACTTTCTTTCTTTCCAAGATATGATAAGAGAAGTTTTTATGTAAATAAGAAAAATAAAAGTAATAAATATTTTAAATTGTCGATTTTTTTTTGTAAATACGCTAGTAAATCTTGACCCCAATTTTCCCCGTAATGAACTAATAATAAAATTAATTTTTCAGTTTCATTCATGAAACCTTAAGGTAAATAAATTATATTTATATTCACTGACCAACAGGTTTGATTATTGTTTTATAATATTAGTTTTGACAACTAAGCCTTTTATTTTTGAGTTTTTGTTAGTCTATCCTTTCCCTTTGATTCGTGTAAAGAAAACTACATATCACAATACGGGATGAATGATAAATTACCATTGCTAAACAAGATTTTAATGTCTATAATAAAGTTTTTCTGTTAATCATGGAAGGAGGAAATGATATCCTTGGAGAACTTTAGAAAGGGTGAATCAACATGTACAACTAATTAACAGAAAGAACTTTTTTTTGGTTAAATTGATCTACTAAGAGATTATACTTTTACTTTTTTACTTCTGATTTTATTTTTTTTACGTAAAATAAATCGAAGCATCATCCTCCAAAAGATTTTTATTACCTTGAAAAACACAGACACTTATTCAATGTCAGTTTATCAGATCACGTTCAGTTACTTAAATTGTATTCATTTACTAACATAAATATTTCTTGAGGGTTTAATAGCCTTTATCGTAATTTATAAGTGTTTTAATCGTTGTATTAATTTGGAGTTATTTCATTTTAATGCAAAGCGTGGAGTTAAATTGTTTAACTTAGATTTACGGCTAACAAACCTAAAAGCAGAAAATGTTGTGTTATACATTCATTATTGTATTTAATTTGAAATTCTCTTTTTTCAAAAATTATTAATTACTTTTTTTTACAATACTTAATTAATGGGCTTATGTAAATTAAAATAAAAAGATAAATCTGTTTCTTTTTTTACAAAAATTAATTTAATTAATAACAAAGATTAAAAATTAGAAAAAATTACAATTTTTACTACCTTGTACGAAGAACAAGGAAGTACTGTAATCGCGAAAAATTTCGGTCTTCGGATTTCAATATCCATTTTGACCATCCCTGAATCCATTGTGACTAGTTTTGGCGTAACTTCGGTACGTACGTACGTACGTATTTTGCATAACTCAAAAACGATTAGCCGTAAAATGTTGAAATTTTGGATTTATGACTATTGTAACGTCTGGTTGTGCACCTCTCCTTTTGATTGTATCCAAAAGTGTCCAAAAAAGCAAAAATTCCAAAAAAATTTGTATTTTGAACTTTTTCTTACCTGCAGTAATAAGATTTCATTGAGGTCTTTTCAACAAAATATAAGAAGTGGTACTTCTTTTCTTTGGTTTCAAAGTTATAGCCAAATAAAATTTTAATTAATGAAATATTTTTATCTTACAAGGGAAGGCACATCGGTTTGAATCAGACTATCTCCCTTTTTCTTTTTTAAAATTATTTTTTAATTTATTTTTTAACTTTTTTAAAATTTAAATAAATTCAATTGTAATTAGATCCGGTTTCATTTCTTTCAGATTTATACTTTCTGTTTACCTTAACTCATTTCCGTGATTAATAATTTTATTCTGTTTAATTTGGATATTATCTCGAGAAATTTTTTAATTTAAGATTTAAACGAAAGCCCATGTACATAATACTGTAACAATATATCCAGATATCTAATATTAAGTACGTATTGATATAAACATCTTAAATCGTAAATCGATGACATTAATGAATATCCGGTTACATATATTTTACAGCAATCGACAAACACACTTAGTATCTGATTTACCAATCACTAATCAATTTGACTAGGCAAATATACTCTATATATCTAAATTGAATATTCAAGTAAGGGAAGTATTTGATCAGTAGTATCTCAAAACGACAAAGAAATTAAATGTATCTTATTTGCTTATTAAAGTGTTAATATGAGCAATTTTTAATACAGTATGTATTTTTCTATTTTTATTGCTGTATTGTACTTACAGAAACGTTCCACAGAAAAACAACAAATCTAACATTTATTTTTCTTTTCTACATCTGTTTCCATAATTAATTAAATTGTATCTCAAATAAATTCATTTATGAATTTATTTGAGATACATTAAAAATTCATTATTTGTCTATATCCAGGTAAATAAAATGTTTGTATTTATATAGATGTGTTCCAAAATCGTCCGCTGTAAATTTTTCAACACACAATATTGTGTCATGAAGCTTTAAATTACTATTCTCTTTGTATCCATGTTTTCTTTTCTAACAGTGAAATTTTCATAAATGAAGAGAAAACCCGTGCATCAATTATTATTTATACTGTTTGGTCAAATTATTATTTATACTGTTTGGTACTTTTAAACTTCATGTGATGAACTTATTTACATCTCCTTAAACATATAATGTGTAATCGATGTTTGCATGTGCTTATACATAATTATATGATGATCTGTTTTTTAATGAATAGTATATTATTTATGAAGCGGTCAACGATTTCAGTGTATTCATATATAGTAATTTTTAAACTTCATTCCTAAATTTCATTCTTTTCCAGTAATAATTTGAAAATTAATTTTACCCTTACGACCTTATCTATTTATTTAAAAATCTATTTATTATTAAAAAAAAAAAATATTTCTTAAACTAGCAAAAAGCTTAAAAAATGATAGAATTTCACATTTAATACTATTTAAATACTATTAATTCAAAATGATGAACAATGGTTATATTGTTCTTACGTTGTATACGTATACATATATTATATACTTATATAGTATATATACATATATTATATATATACTTCATCATATATTCTGTATATCAAAATTAAATATTCAAGTAAGGTAAGAATTTCATTCTAAACGTAGAAATAACTAAGTGTTATACATGCAACTGATGGGTTCATCACAGAGTCATTTTAATCATACAATAATAGTAAGGGAGCAACTTAAATTCAAATGTATCTATATAACACCAGATGTGAACAAGTAACATATGAAGTATCTTTAAGAGTATAATTTACATGATTTAGGATCAATAAATAATAATATGTTCCTTACAACATTCTCATTAATGTATCCTATAAAAAGTTCAGCAACACCTTTTAAGTCGATGAGAACAAAATACTTTAACAAGTTCACTGAGACCCTCCAAAGTCTAGAAATATGTTATTCTTCATAGTCCTACAAATGAACAACTTCCAACAGCGTGACTCAGGAAAAAACATAACCAACTTTTCATTGTTAAAATATTCAGCAATATCCTTCTCCTGCTTTCAATTCTCATTACATCTATCCATTCTTTTCATTATTGCAATTCTTCAGTAAGCTAATGTTCTCCACAACTTTTTCAAAATTATACTCCTCATTACACTTTCCAGTTCAGTATACTTTTATAAGCAATTTTTCAGAATTATTTGTTGCACAATCTTTTTTGGTTTGAACTAAAGTAAGTATCTAACATAATATACCTATCTTACGGCATTGTAATTTTGCCAAGGTAATAATATTCCTGATACTTTTGTCATTAAATAGAAACGAAAAACCTTTACTGCAGATTATACAGAGTGTCCCATGAAGAAACAGATAAACTTTTAGGAAATGTTCTACTCGTGAAAATAATGAAAAAAATTCATATAAACATAGGTCTAGAAGCGCTTTGTTTTCGAGTTATGGCTAGTGAAAGATTTCGACTAGATTCCAGTTCTTTTAATAAAAAGAAGCTCTACTGTAATCTTTGGGACTCAAATAAAAGAGTAAAGTTGGATGTTTCTTATGTAATTTGAGCTGGGAAATAGAATAAAACAGATTCCAGAAAATCAACTAGTAGTTTTTAAGGTATCCTCTAAACACAAAATTAAGTGTTGAAAACAAATTTTTTGTAATACAATAACATTGTTAAATGATTATTAAATCCGAATGATTTTTGAAAAACTGGTAAAGAATATAGTTCTAATAAATAACGTAAACAAAAACCAATAAAAATTAAATAAAAAAGGTTTTAAAAAATCGGTTTTTTATTGAAGCAAAACTGATGAAAATAGGAAAAATAGTATTATTCTTCCTTTACTTCATAAATATTCTTTCTAAAAGGTAATTTTTAAACATTCTTCGGTTTATCAGCTTTACGAACAAAACTGCCAATTCCAACTTGTTTGTCATTGTTGTATCCCAAGTAAAGCATTATATTAATGATAAACAATGTATGATTAAGAATATTTACAGTGTAGCCCAGGCACTAGAAAAAGGCGAATTTTATGTCGCACTAGTTTGTCAAAAAACAAAGTGTGCACATCGTACGGAAAGAAAATTTTTATCCTTTCCGCCTGCAGAAGGTTCAGAATTAGATTGTCCCCAACTATTAAATTTCTGTCACTGGCTTCTAGACAACGCTGATAAATTAAATAAAATTTTATTTACTGCTGAAGCTACTTTTACGAGAAACGGAGTCTTCAGTTCTAAAAATAGTTATTTATAGAGCTAAGACAATCCACATGGTACTGTGGTAAGTAATTCCAATATAGTTTTCATATTAATGTTTGTTTGGCATGGTATTATTTGTGAAAAAATTCTAAGACCATTTGTTTTCAATGAAAACGTTGCGGGAAAGGCATACGTTCATTTCTTGAAAAGTTTGCCGGCTCTTTTGGAGAATGTATCTTTACAAACTGGACTGCAAATGTTTTTCCAGCACAATGATACAACGCCACATTTTTTTAATAGCTAGAAATGACTTGAATGCTAATTTCTGAAACTTGATTGGACGTAGAGGACTAATCGATTGGCCACCACGATCACATGATTTAACTCCATTACTTTTCTTCATTTCAGGCCATATGAAAACAATAGTATGCCAGGAAAAATTTAATACTAAAGAGGAGTTACTCATTAAAGTACGAAATGTTATTGAATTTTTACGAAAGAATCTTTAGATTATACGGAAGGCCATCGGAAATATTTTACTTCAGGCAGAATGCTGTATACGATGTGAAGGAGGAAATTTCGAACAGTTACTGAAACTGAGGTTTATTATTCTGTTACCACTTACTATTTTATTTTTTATTATATTAAGAATTAATATTTATTAGGTACAGAAAGAATAACACGAATTTCTGTCTTTTTTCGTCTGTTTTGCTTGAGGCACAGATTTTAAAAAATAGGTAAATAGTTTGAAGCTAAAAGTTAGTTTTCTGTTTTTTTTTCTTATTTTAAGAAAAACGGTTCTATTTTTATAATATTTTTGTATTCTCTAAATATTTTTCAGTTAATGAATTTTAACGTTAATATTCTAGAAATTAATGACATATTTATATTAGATAAAGAGGTAATATCAAACAAGAAGAAGTGTATTAACATTGGGTATTTTTAGTTAAAAAAGAATGCACTCTTTTAACTTAAGATATAGCAAATAATCATAATAATAAATTTTTTCTAATATTGCCTTACAACTGCAAGATTTATCGGATAAAATATTAATTCTAGTATTGTTAGTAAATCAAAAATATTAGACACGTATTATATTTGGTACCTAAAACAAAATTGTCTTCATTCAAATTTTTATCTTCACATTATTAATTTTCCATTCTGACTTAATAAGAAATAAGATTTTTAAAGCGTCCAATGTGACCCACGTTCTTTTCGATTTTCAATCGCTTAGGGACCTTTACTTTAATCTACCTAGATAAGGTTTACGAGTTGGTTAAAAGAATCAGTAGTGTTAAAAAAATTACATAAGTGTTAAAAGAATATAAAGTTTATAGATAAGAAAGAAGGTTTTTTAAAAAATACAGAAAAAAAATTTCCGTAAAAATTTAAGGGAAGTAGGGACGACGAAGATAACAAACTATTGTACAGAATGCGGAAGGGTAACTTGAGAGAGACATGATTTTAGCCGTAGGTACCCATCCATTTGCCAGTGTAAACTTCAAATTATGTACAGCTACATAATTAAATCCCCTTCCTTGTATGCAGCACATAACAAACTTAATATCGATCGTTCATTTGTTAATAGAATGTTGGAGTAAGCGGTTATTCCTAATTTGCTTATGCATGAACACTCCTCTTTTTAATCTGAGTTATGAATAAAATGTAAAGCGTTAACAGTTATAAAATATTCAAAATGTAAAAGTTCTTTCTTTCAAGAACAATATATTTATACTACCAAATGCCAGTAAACTCTTTCTGTAAAATACCTCCATCATTTTTCCCAATGAAAAGGAAACTTCAAAAACATTTTCAGGAATAACATACGCTATAACCTTTCAAATATATCTTAAAATAATAATCGAAAGAAAAACGCAAAGTAACAGACAAATGCATCTTTAATTATTTTGAAAATAATAAATCACAAATTTAAAAAAAAATCTTTCTGCTTTTATCACGAAAATAAATTTAAATTTAACGGAGAACTAGTCTAGGTCAGTGTGCCTCACCTAACATATATCTTGTACGTTCCTGGACTTCTAATTCTTCTAGCTCAGTTAAAAATTTATTTCTAAGTCTCAGCCAGAAGCAGAGCTGGTTTTACCAAAACACAATCATTTTATCTGGGAGAAAAGAAAGGATTCCCCAAAAATGACTTTCGTTCTATTTGGAGCAGTAGTTACAAAACTACTGACAATTTATCTCATCGTATTGATAGTATTATCACAGTATGAATCTTCGTAAAAGAACCGTATCGTTTAAATTATTCCAGAAAACAAAGTATATAATTATTAAACTGATTTTCCTCAGGTTTTTCTTTCTAAATGCCATCTAAACAAATCTGATAGTGACACCACATGACTTCGTGGAACGAAAATCTATTTATGTTATTAACAACTTCTGTTTTTTAGTCATATTTTTCTTTCTTTTTTTTATTGTTATTACAGAATTATAATTTATTGTAAACATTTTTTTACAATCACAGGTTAGTAATTATTAATAAATCAATTTACTTGAATTTAAAAAAAAGTTTTGAAAATAGATATAAAAAAAAAAAAGTTAATAAAAGGAGATGAAATTTGATTCGAATCGATGTGCCTTCCCTTGTAAGATCCAAATATTTAATTAATTAAAATTTTATTTGGCTTCAACTTTGTAACCATTGAAAATAAGAACCACTTATCAATATGGTTGAAAAGCTCTCAATTAGGGCTTATTACTACAGTTAAGAAAAAGTAAAAAATATGCATTTTTTTGGAATTTTGGGCTTTTTTGGACACTTTTGGTTAAGCCGATTGCAATCAGAAGAAGAGGTGCATAACTTGATGTTATAACAGTCCTAAATCTAAAATTTCAACATCCTATAGCTAATTATTTTTGAGTTATGTGAGATATGTACGAACGTATAGACGTCACGCTAAAACTAGTCAAAATATATTCAGGTACGTTCAAAATGCATATTTCCGTTGAAATCTGAAAACCAAACTTTTTCGCGATTAAAATACTTCCTTGTACTTCGTAGAAGGAAGTAAAAAGTTTTAGCTATATCTTTATTGCGTTCTTCTATAAAACACATGTAAAATTTAGTGTATATTTAATCAAGAAACGTAGTTTTTACCGTTTGATATTGTTTGTTTGATATTTGATGTTTATTTTTGTAATATTTCTTGCGTAATTTAGATAAATTTACCTATAGTTTCAACCTGTATTAAAGTACCAGCACTGATCCACATGGTTGTTACTCTCGTGTATGAAGAACTGACAGTTCCTAAGAGTTTATTGAAACGGAATAGTTTTTAAATTGGATTTTTCCCTCACAATAATAAGTAAAATAGTGAAATTTTAAATGAAATTTTGAAAAGATTTTAAAAATTGACTCCCGAAGCTTTATCCCTTTTATTATCTGACAATTTGTGTATAGAACTTAACATATAGCTAGGAAAAATCAGTGTTTTTCACTTCCTTGTACTTCGGACGTGGTACTATTTTATTCACGAAAACACGAAAATTTAGAGTTTTCAGATTCAACGGAAATATCCATTTTACCATCGCTGAATCCATTTTAACTAGTTTCGGCGTGACATCTTTACGTGCGTATCTCGCATAACTCAAAAACGATAGTCGTAGAATGTTGAAATTTTGTATTTAGGGCTGTTGTAACGTGTAGTTGTGCACCTTTTTATTGCAATCGGCTGAATCAAAAGTGTCCAAAACAGCCAAAATTCCAAAAAAAAAAAATCCAAATTTTTTACTTTTTCTTAATTCCAGTAATAAGCTGTCATTGAGAGCTTTTCAACGAAATACACTAAGTGATATTTATTTTCACTAGTTCCAGAGTTATAGCCAAATAAAATTTTAATTAATGAAATATTTGGATCTTGGATCTTATAAGAGCAAGGCATATCGGTTCGAAAAAGACTTCATCTCCTACTTTAAAAAAAAAAATCTATTGGTTTATTAATAATTATTAACCTCTGTCTGTAAAAGAAAAGTTTTGCAAAAAATAATAACTCAATAATGATAATAAAAAGAAAACAAAAATCAGAAGTTATTAGTGAAATGAAATTTTATGAACTTTTAAAATATGTACATGTACTTTAAGAGACCTACAAAGAATTTTATATCTTTATCAGATTTGGTGAAACATCTGATTACAATGATAAATATAATTTTTGTTTCCTAACATGTCTTACATGATTTTAATCTGTTGTTGTTTTATGATGAAAACGAATATGAATTTAGAATCTTTCTATCAACCACCATTTTTGAAAAATTGTTAAATTTTAATTAAAGGAATTTTTTTCATTTTTTAACAAACAGTTAGCATTTTAAGCTCCTATACCGTATTTTGTTAGCTCATTTTTATTGTTTATCTTTGTTAACATAGTTTATAAGCTATAAATAAACAATACTAGACAAAGAATTAAATTTTATCATACTCATCTATTATGACATCATATCTAATATTGAAGTGTAAATCTTCATGGACAAGATTAATAATTCTGTGCAGGTCAGAACATGTAGCTGAAAACACAACTGTGTTGTTTGTATTAAGCACTGGTTTAGGAATGAATTTTGTTCAGTCTTATTGCTGTCTTAATTTTTTTAACAGTGCAGTATCATAATGGCTCGAAATTGTGTAAATGATGCGGATGCCTTTTGTTATGTATACGGTTAGTTTACCGTAAAATTCAATAGAAAACACATTGCACCTTTAATTAAAAAAGCATATCATTTGTTTTTTTTTTTTTCAGTGTAAAATTAGTGATCAGGATAAGGCGTGGACTCCTCTTATAGTATGCACTAATTTTTCGGTATATTTAAGAAGATGGATGAAAGATACACAGAAGGATTTGGCATTTGGTGAACATATGGTTTGGTATGAACCAAAAGATCATGTAACCAATTTTACTTATGTTTAACAAATGTGTGTGGAATTTCTAAAAAAAATCTAAACTTACTGTAAAATATCCTTCATTGTAATCTGAAATTAGGCCTATCCTCACAGTGAAATTATTCCAGTTCCTGAGCCACCTATGAATGTATGTTTCGAAAACAGCGATGAAAAATCAGGTAGTACTGAAGAAGACAACTATGATTTTGGTTTTTAACTATCTTCCAATTAGCGACATCTTAAATCATAAGGTGAATTAAATGACTTGGTTAGGGATTTAAATCTATCAAAAAATCAGCTGAACTGATAGGATCAAGACTGCAAGGTTGGAATTTACTTTTAAAAAATACAAAATTTCGGGCTTTCGAACCCGACAAAAAAACTTTCTCAGTACTTAATTGATGAAAATAATTTGGTTTATTGTACAAATATTGAGGAGCTTATGATGCTCTTACAACAAATTCATAAACCTGAGAACTGGCGCCTTTTCATAAATTCGTCCAAGTATAGTTTCAAAGTTGTTCTACTACACAACGGTAACAAATATCCTTCGATACCGATTGCTTATGGTATTAATTTGTAAGAGACATACGATGTAATGAAAGATATTCTTCAAAAAATAAATTATAAAAAACATAGCTGAAACATATGTGGAGATTTGAAATTTATAACTATCTTCTTAGGCATGCAGTTAGGCTATACTAAGTAAACGTGTTTTCTTTGCGAATGGGATAGCCGAGCTAGGGATAAATATTATGTTACCAAAGAGCGAAAGAAACAAGACAACTTAACTGCAAATGGGAAAAATATTATTCATTAGCCCTTAGTTGAATCCAAAAAAATATTTTTACCCCCTCTCTATACCAAGCTAGAACTAATGAAAAATTCTGTAAAAGCAATGAAGAAGACTAATCCCGGATTTTTGTACATCAGGCAAAAATGTCCGAATGTAAGTGAAAGAAAAATTAAAGAAGAAATATATTTTGGTCCTCAAAAAGAGAGTTGGTAAAAAAATGATGTATTTAACTCGATATTAAATAATGTAGAAAGTGTAGCTTGGGTTTCATTTAAAGATGGTTGCAACAATTTTCTCGGCTAACAAAAATCCGACAATTACCACGATATTGTTAATCAACTTCTTATTTCCTACAGAGCTATGGGATGTAATATATCTTTGAAAATACATTTCTTTCACTCACATCTGGATTTTTTCCCCGGACAACCTCGGAGACAAGTGAAGAAGACAGTGAACATTTCCACCAGACATTTTTGGTGATGGAAAGCTGTTATAAAGAGAAATGGAATACTACCATGCTAGCTGATTACTACTGGATATTAATTCGGAATGTGCCTGACGCTATTTATAAAATAAAAGCATCAGAAAAATAATTCTAACACAAGTATGGCCATGCAAAATTATAAATTTTACAGATTTTTAACTATATTTTCCCTTAATTTTTTTGAAGTGCAATTTATTTAAAACTAAGAGTGATTGAAAAATTGTATTTACAGATCTGTAATGTAAACAAAAAATCAATTCAAGAAATGGTATCACAGTTAGAGAAACTTTAAAAATTATTTTTATCTATCTAATATAACTATTTATATTAATTGAAAGTTATTATTTAGAATTGTATTATTTTTATTTATGCATTTGTTTCAGTTTACTTGATTATAGATGTCGCTATAGAATTTAGTAACCTTCTCCTGTTTCGTTATTGTTTTCATTTTGTTGATGGTTACATCATAATTTAAAATAAATAGTATTACATAGATATTAGTGTTACATTTTTTTAAAGACTAAAAAATGGACTTTTACTCTGACCTAATATTTCAGGTAAGATTGTTAAATTAATAATTATATAAGTATTCTATGTTAATAAAAAGTAATATTTAGTAGTTGTGTAACTTTCGACTTTATTAAAGGGCTGGAAGATCGTATCTCACTTTCCAATGAAATAAGATTAAATAAAGCGCAGCCAAATAGTATATGTAATTTAATTGGTGTACAAGGAATTCATGTGTCTCCACATCAGATGAATATATTCTGTAAAGTAAGAAACTTTAAATAACCACATAATCACTGTCCATTAAATTTTAAATGCTTAAAAATATAAATAAAAAATAATAATTTCATAAAAAAACTCCACTTTTACGTTATTCCTTGAAATCAGTTTTTTTTTTTTTGAAGACCCAGCTAAATGAATGTTGGTTATACTCCGAATATTTTTCGCATTAAAATACATTAATCCAATCATAAAAAAGTTCTACTACTTCTTATCGATAAGATTTCTTGTATTATTGCTTTGGGTTGGGTGGATTACAACTTTATTTACATCCAAATATGAATAAAGTCAATCGAGACGTATGAAATAGTTTGAAAATTGTTTTTTAACACTATCTTATAGACAAATCGAGATGACTTGACTGAAATTTTATTTATTTTCGATATTTCTGTTCAAGCAAACATTCAGTTATTTGTTATTTTAAATATCAATTTCCTTTTCATTAACGTATGTCATAAATAATAAAATATTTAACGTAATAGTAATAAGTGGTACAGGACCAAAAAATGTACGACATCTTTTATTCATAAAGACAGCTAGATCAGGGTACAAAACGACCCGAAGCGCTTGAAAACGGATCCACCTCTAAGTCCAATCTAGCTGAAGCCGCAAGAGGTAAAAATTAAAAACAGGTTTTAAGATATTTAAAAAAAAATTCTTGTAAACCAGAATTTAAATAAATATATGGCCGTTATTATTAACTTTAGGAAACTTAATTCAAACTTCGGAGGCAGGATCTGATAAAAAACGAAAAAAAAATATGAAGAGAGATTAAACCTGAAGAAGGGCGACAGACTGAATCTAAAACAAAATTGGGCAATTGATAAATGTGAAGCTTAGTGAAGCATAAAAAAATCTAGTAAATTCTATACCAATACGATACTGTATGATCTTCTGCGCTAGGATACAAAAATATCCTCTTTAGGGGTGTGTTCATGAGAGATAATTTATCAGAGAGGCCCTGAAAGAGCGAAATGAGTGTAATAAACTTTGACGTCACTAAAGAAGCTGTCATGCTTTGCATGAGTTATAAGACAGTTATAATCAAAGTAGTCCACTGTGTGACAGTCGTCACACTTTGATTACACTGGTATGAACCCACCTTTAGAGTTGATGAATTACTTAACAGCTTACATAGATAGCATTATTTAGCATTACAGCATTATTAAACAGTAAAGGGTACAGCCACATCAGGCATCAGAACAAGTACGAATTAGTGTTAATCATCTCTGCATGCGCTTCCTGTGCGGTGTGCTAAGAGGACAACGACATCCTGTGTTTAGAAGTTTATAAACATGAACTTATATTGTTTTCATTTTTTTTCAAATATTTATGTTAACAGAAAATCTCCTCAATGGATTGTATGTATAAATATGATGTATTACTTATGTATAACGCGTAAGGAGATGCGCAATTATCATTGAGCTGATGTTTTTACAATAAAATGAATGATTATAAAAAAGTGTCGGAGAGGTATAATTAAGGCACATTTAAAGGAAAAGTTTTGTTTTTTTATTTTTTTTTTTTGTTCTGGGTGATCATTTATTAAGAATGAATTAAAAATAAAAATATTATTAAACTAAACGAAATTAAAAAACATATACTTTTAGTTAATTTTCGAGAACAAATAATGATAAGAAATAAGTACATCGTGGCGGAGTGGTAGCGTCTCAGCCTTTCATCGGGAGGTCCCAGATTTGAACCCTGGTCAGGCTTGAAATTTTTCATGCGCTACAAAATTCCGTTACCATTAACCATGCACATGCTTCAAGCTTATGTGATGAAATCATCAAGCAAAAAAGAAAATTTGACATTAATAAATTAAATGAAATGTTGCTTTGAAAAAAAAAATCAATTGTGAGTTTTATTGAACGACTTCACTCAGGTTTTAAACTGGGCTCAACTATAAAATTAACTGAACTATGGGCTGGTCTGTCTATTTCATTGTACACGTAATCATATAACTGAGTTTACTACTGCTGGTAGGATTTATGTATGTTTGATGAAAGGGCTAGGAATAACAAACGAAACATCACTAGAATTGTAGATGGAACAGTAAGTTGTGTTATATTTGATGAGTTGGTTTCCTTCTTTTTCTTGTTGTTGTATAAAGCACTAGATGCTCTTGTACGTATTAGATAGTAAGGCATTATATATTTACACAACTTTGTAACAAACCAAGGTACAACAGTATATTATTTAAAATTCTACAGCAAAGTACAGACCAAATTAGAAGTATTTAGTCATTGCATCTTCTGTGTATATTGTTATACGACTAATCTCTTAGAAAACAAATTAATCGTATTAGTTAGTCAACATAATCTAAGGTACATTAGAGTTATTTGAGTTAATTTTTAGAAAATCTATTTTTGAGCAATTTGAAACAAATTTTCAATAGATTTCTATAATTAAATAAAAATTATGAACTAAAATTGTTTTAATTCTTATACGTATAAAAAAATACAATTATATTACAATAATACTCAAATATAACTGTGTATAAGTATACTTACTTAATATAAGTGTATAAGTATAAATCTATTCTTATATTTATTTGTTCTTTAATCATTTCCGATTTATATGATAGATTATTATCATCTCTTTCTATTGTGTTAGTCTTTTGATTTGTATACGTCACTGACGTTCTACATTTTAATTTTTCCTTTATATGTATTAATATTTCTGTTTCTCTTCATTTTTTTTACTATGTTACTTCTTTTCACTTTAAAATTAACTAATCCTGAGACAAGATTTTTTTCACGGATTTATAGTTTTTCTCTCCTGAAAAAAGTTTGATTACCATAGGAATATTTAGTTTGATTTCCTTTCACTTATTCAGTCAGCAGTCAGCGGGTTCGAAACCCGGTCAGCCATGGCATTTTTACACACGCTACATATCATTTATCTTCATCCTCTGGAGGTTAAAAAAAATTAAATAATCAGATGTTTTATTAAATCTGTTACATATACATATAGTTAAATTTATCCACTGTTTTTGTATGGTACGATTGCATCTGATGAATTCTAGTGTGAATTTATCTTACACCGAGTGTATTCAGGTATTAAATTGTTAACTATATTATTTATATACTATATTGTGTGTTATTATTTTAGTTCTGCATCGGGAAGGAATATTTTAGCTCGGTGTCGTTTTTGAATAAATGACATAACCTTCCGTAGCACGTTGTTATGGATCAGCTGCAAGCTGTTATTCCTAGCAACGGCGAATCATCGCGGGTAAACAATAACCTACTATCTTATGTAAATCCTAACCTACAAGGTAATAGAATTCTTGGGCCGCTAAAGTGTACATACAGGGACCCTCGGAAATCAGGGCGACGTAAATTAATTAGACAACATTATTACCGATAACATGATTGACTTTTCAGGAGCAGAGAGTGAAAGTAATATTACCGATCGTAGTGAGGCAAACCCTCCCTGCCAACCACTAACAGTATTGCGCATACAAAAAGAAAATTTCAGTTGGCAGAACGATGAAATACCAGTGGAAAATCCTAACGCACAAATTATACTGAACCTAATTTTCGCGTACAATCAGCTGGTCCACCTACTTTTTCTGCGCCTATGGCGAATAAATTTAGTCTTCTTGAAAAAATTGTTGAAAACAAAGAGGTTTTCAAACAAAAACGTTAAACCTGGGCCTACTATCGTAACAGACGTTAATGCAGTAACTGAACTGAAAAACGTTCCGTCACAATTCCTAATTCTAACGTTATTAAATACAAATTTACGACAATCAGGTCACACGGTAAAAGTTCTGCCAGTGAATATTGAAACATAAGTTATTAAGTCAGAAATGCTTGAAAGCAATATCAGTCACTATACATATAAACTTAAATGTGAAAGAACGTTTAGAGTGGTCATGCGAGGAATGCATCACTCGGAAGATAAATCAGTAATCATTGATGAATTGGAGAAATTACAATGTTAGAAATGTTACTTACGTTGAATATCGTAAAACGAAAGAACCGCTGCCACTTTATTTCTTAAATTTTGCAGTACAAATCTAATAATAAAGAAATTTATTATTATACAACTCTACAATTATAAGCTTTGCAGTTCCGTATGTTAAAAAAAAAGTGATCGATGCAAACGATGCTAACGCTTTGGGCATACCAAAAATCTATGCAATCGCCCACACCGTTGTATAAAATATGATGCAGATCATGCCAGAATAGTCTGCTTTAAGACACCACAGGTTCCAGCTTCCTGAATTAACAGCGGCGATCAACATCCATCGATTTTCACACAAGCTACAATTCATTCATCTCATCCTCTGATGATATACCTTAATGGTGATTGCGGAGGTAAAAAAGAAGAAAAAAAACACCCATCCAATTACAGAGGGTGTTATTTTTATCAACAATATAAAACTGAGGTTTATTCTACTCTAACCCGCCTTTTTTTTTTTGTTTCGAATGAGTTTCGAAGGAATACCAGCTACGTACTTCCCATGCGGTCATCATGGAGAAATGTCCAGCTCTGAAACCGAAACAATAAATATCTCGAGTTAGCCTGCTAAGCAGGTCCGAAAAGATGTTAAGTGAAGTGTGCATAGTGACCTGTCACCTACCGGCTAATCCTCCCTCACACTCTCCGCCACCACGAGACCGGACCCGCAATTAAGCATTACAGAGCTTCGGAGCGGAATGTCTAACCTGTGGAGCCACCCAGCCTCCCGGACACGCCCGGCATGGAGGGGCAGCTCCCGGTCTGAATCCACTTACCTTGCTGATACTCTTGCTATTTCGTCTATTCTGGTGAATCTTCTTCTACTGTAGCTCCCCACGACCCCGTTTTTTGTGTGTGTAAATGCATGTGTGTACGTATTCGCGCCTGGGGTTTTTAGGAGCCCTCGTGTGTCCTCGTCTCGGCCCATCCCCGCAAGCAGGGACGCACGGCGTCTCAGCAGGAGGCTGTCTCTCTAGCATCAGTCACTACCTCGTTCGTTAATATTAGTACGTTGTTCCGCTAGTAAATGAACTGGGGGGGCCCCGCCAGTACTCCCACTGCAAGGGTGGACACTATGCAGAGTCCTAAGATGGTTAATAATCCCGTCCGCCTTTGGATTGGTTGAAGTAATCAAGCGTTCTTTCTTTCTTCTGTAGCTCCCACCCCCATACGTGCACCGCGTACAGCATAACGGCTGTAGTCCCGGCTAATATCAACTTCCTTTTTGAGGCCTTAGGTCCTGTTTGATGCGACATTAATATTGCCAGCGTTCTAATCGTTCGCTCCGCCTTCTTCGCTGTCTCCTTTATACGAGAGGTGAACGAGCCAGATTTATCCAGCCACACTCCGAGATATTTGACCTGTCGTAATGTCTGAATCTGCATCCCCTCCATAATCATCTTTATGGGTCTGACCTTTCTGCGACCCATAATTTCCACCGCTGCGTCTTATTTGGCGCCTCTCCCTAAGCCATTAATTTACTATGCGTATTGTCAGATTCGCTGAATGTTCGACATCCGCTTCTGTTCTGCCGGAGGTGAGGATGGCCAAGTCATCGGCATAGGCCACGATCCTGGCCCCTTCGGCAGGTTTACTCTCAAGATGCCGTCAAAAAAGATGTTCCAAAAAAAAGGGCTCAGAGAAGATTCCTGCGGCCACCCACCATGTGTTTCGACACATCCTTCTTCACTGTCAATCATAAACACTCGATCGAGAAAAAACTCACTGACAATCGATCTTAGATATAGGCTGATGTTTCTTGCCCGAAATTCCTCATTGATTCAGCCTGTTGGAACGATACCAAAAACGTTCTTCACGCCGAGGAAGACCATTATGGGAATCTCTCTGGTCCTCCACGTACCACTTCTGCTATCATCAGCCCATCTCCAAACCGGCCTCCGTAGCCGAGTGGTAGCGTCTCGGCTTTTCATCCGGAGGTCCCGGGTTCGAATCCCGGTCAAGCATGGC